>JBCEWC010003569.1:0-29861 GCA_038996855.1 Solanum aculeatissimum
AGGGTTAGGGTTCTTAGGATCTTCAAGGATGAAAGGGGATCCTTGAATCAAGTCCCACATACCTTAATTTCACCAACTAATTTCAAATGTCAAACTTAGCCAAGTCTTCTTCCCCAAATACTTCAAGCTTTTTTCAATGGAGGCTAAGAGAGTCTTAGAATTTCAAGAGAGAGTTTAGAAGAGTTTGAATGGATAAATGAGGGTTTAGGGAATGTTTTAGGGGTTTAGGAGACCTTAGGGTACCAAAGAGGGGCTTAGGAAAATGTTAAATCACGAAAATACCATTAATGAAATGTAACTTTCTGAGACTAAGCAATGTTAGACGGCTGCTATAGTGCCCGTCCCACAGTGCACGAGCCGTTTTCTCTTCCATCTCACCATACTTAGATAAATCTTCAGCGCGAACTCTCGGAGGACTTTTTAGAACACTTGACTGACACTTTTGACGGACCGTTTGGAGGTTGACTGGCCATGTGAGGGTTTCATGTGCCCAGCCTTAGCCTCCCAAACTTGGCTATGGCTTGGCCTAGCTATTGTCCCATTTCACGGGACAGTACACGAACCGTTTGAAGTACACTGCCAAAACTGTCCCTCTAGGCCACCAACTAGCCCATTTTGTGTTCGGCCACTTAAACTCAACCCGTGGTTACCAAAAATCAACCATGACCAGTATTACATCATATGAGGCCAACCATAAGAAGTTTTCAAAAATGTTTGGGTTGTTACAACCACCATAGGAGCCCTTGTAGGCTAGGCTAGTGGATCCACATAAGCCATTTATGTTATTAAAGATGCATGTTACGATGACGGAGTTCCACCGATAAGTGTTCTCCCCGTACCAATGTAGGGGATTATGTTGGATTCCATGTAGTAGCTCACATGGTCTTAAATGTCAGTTAAGGTCTTCTTCCACAAATTTTATGACTCTATGATATGGTTCCATCACATGTGTTCTTTATGTGCATGAATTTTACTCATCTTGATAAGATATTCCTTGTGCATGTTTAAGCTCGTATTTTAAGTTCCATTTATCATCCCATACATGTCTATCTTATTTATAAATAATGGCATTCAAATTTTATATTCACATTATATCTCACATACTTAGTACATTCCAAAAGTGCTTATGCATATTTTTCCTACATGATTTAACCATGTAGGGATAGGTGCTTCTTCACCGGCCCACGTCTAATTTTCGCCGTTCAAGACTAGTACCCTTTTGTTGTGGTGAGCCCTTAGTTTGGGACTCTACCATTTTCCTATTTCAGCTTGTATTTTCTTTTGAGACGATGTATATGTTGCCCTTTTGAGGCTTTTACTTTCTAGGTTGTTTAGTTATAGAGTCTTTTTTATTTGATTGAAATCGACCGATGCCGGTTCCACCCACCTATGTATTAGTTTGTATGACATTTGGACAAATTATGCTTTCATCACTGCTTTTTAATGTTGCTTCATTGTCATAAAATGACCCATAGACCCTTCCTCATTTTAAATTTCGCATCTTCTTTAAGTTTTATGCCTATAAATGCTTAAGATATTTAATATGGCTTGGATAGGGTACCTTCGGGTATCTCATTTTCCGTGTAACGATTAGGCCCCTAGGTTGAGTCGTTACACTATTACTTTTCTTTTTTAGATTGATCCCAACAATGTCAAATCTTATTGATTGGTTAGAACTTGGGTTGGTTAGGCTCTTGATCATGCTTAGTTGATTAGAAATCATATTGTAGGCTTATTTCAAGTGTTTTTGGGAACTTGTGAGCATGTTGTACTTATTTAGCAATCATATTTACCTTGTGTCTTAGATTATTCCTATTTTTTGATGATGTTGTAAACATATTTGGCCTTTGTCTAGGTGTAGACTAGTGCTTGCCCTAGACTCACATATTTTTGGAGTCGATAGGTATTATAACCTCTTTGATGTCGCTTCAGATGACTTAGCTCCTTGTACATTGATGCAATAGATTAGGGTTTTATAGTCTAAGCCTTAGCTAGGCAGTAACTCGGCTTCGACCACCTTTCATCCATAAATCCCTTTCTTCCATAGCTTGGTAATTTGGTTGTTATACTGGGTTCAATTTTATGGTGAAGATTGGATTCAATTCGAGGCTTATAGTGTTTCTTGATTTCCTTGGTGTGGAAATCATTCCACGGTAATCTTATGATGCCGACTTGATTCTATTCTCTCACTTGAGGAGATTTTATCCAGGGTTTTTGGTTTGAGTTCTATCTTTTTCAATTTTGGAGGCCTAGTTTCCTCTTTGGAGTCGATACATAGTTGATTGGTTTTATTGGTTCACTCGGAAGGTTTTATCTGTGGTTCGAGATATGAGCTCTATACTTTTCAGTTATGGAGGCTCGTTATCCTCTATGGAGTTGAGTCTTGGTGGATTGATGTTATTGGTTCTTTTGGAGGTCCCATATGTGGTTTAAGCTCCAGGCTACACACCTTCCGACTCTAGATTTACCGTATTTTAAACTCTACAGTTATAGCTATTCTCTGTACCTATTAGCTTTAAGGGTTTACTTAGGTTTTCATTTAATCTTGCGCACGGGTGTACCTTCTGGGCTTAAGAGGGACATTTAGCTTGTAGTTGTTTGATCTTTTTTATACACTCGTGTAATGATCTCGAAGATCATTTCTGGTATTGCTTATCAAATTACCATTTTGTCCTTCCTAAGAGTTGCCTTGGATCATTTTTGGTTGAGTCAAAAAGTCAAATTATGAAAATCTTGGAAAAAGTTGAAGTTTTGCAAAAGAAAGAGTTTTCAAAGGCTTAAAGTTGGAAATTTTGAGTTTTGAGGTCATTTTGAGATTCGAGTGTCGAAATTTAATTCTATTGATTCCATCAGTTACGAAATGTCGAATATTGTCTATGAAACTTGCATAACTTAATTTAGAGTTAAAATGGAGATTTTGGACCTAAATTTGTAATTCTAGTTTATTTTGGATCATAGGTTTGACTTTGGTCAACACTTGAATTCGGGGGCTCGTATCGAAATTTTGTCAGTTCCACTGGTTCCGGGTGGTGGAACTAATTCTAGAAATGGTTTCATTTTAATTTTTAGAGCTTCCAAGAATATTTTGAGTTTTTGAGTCTGAATCTAGTTTAAATGATCTTTCTCGGGTTCTGGGCCAAAGAGGTTCTAAATTTTGACGGTTCCATTGAGTTCGAATTGTCATTTCTGGTAGGGTTCCATATTTGATTTGTGTTCACGAGGTTATGAATGAATTCCCGAGGGTCCAGTTCCTGATTTAATTGTGCTGTGTGTTGTTGGTTTTCAACTGTTCTGGTGCATGTCCCTCATGTACTCCACATTCACAGAAAGAGGGCCTGCATTCGCAGAGCATGCCCTTTTAGCCTAAGTATTTACGGATGCCCTTTCTGCATTTGCAGAGTGCTGGGTCACCTGGACCTCTGCATTCGCGGAGTGTTATAGTGACCTGAACAATGGACTTCTTTAAAAGAAGTTTTAATTCATTTTCACCATTTTCAACTCTCCAAGCTTTGTTCTAGGGATAGTTTTTTAGGGTTTTCAAGGAAAATTGATTGGGTAACTATTTTTTAACCTATTTAATTGATTTCCATTGATTAATTTGTGTTTTTAGCTTATAATTTGGGGTTTTAATGGTGTAATTTGGAGATTTCTCGGACTTTGATTTTTAAATTTTAATTTACGATTTCTCCCTTATCTTAACTCTGTTTTCAAAACCATTTTCACCATTGAAATCCTTGTCACCTTGGAAATATTTTCATGTTTTAATTTTTAGTTTCTGGAAATATTTTTTAGTATGATATTTTTGACCATTTTACCCTTTTTCTCTGAATTAATTGATTTTAGTGTCATTAGATTCGTTATGTGATTGAGATGCCATATTTGAATAGATTTTGGTAATTTAAAGTATCATCGAAAAGGGGAAGCTTCAGAGTTGGCTTGATTTGGGACTTTATTTAAGATAAGTGGACTTCTAACCTTTTGTTAAGTATGATTGAATGTTGTATGCTACTATGTGTTTGTAATTGAATAATTGAAGGCACAAATTGGGGTTAGATGGTAATATTGTTAGCTTTAATGGTTGAGTTTCGGTGTTGGGTATTGTGGGTGTTGGAAATTCTTATGCTTGTGCTTTATTGAGGGAATTGTTCACTAATTGTATTTGATCTTAAGGTTTGATGGGTTGGTAGTATCTTTTGAAATACTTGGGCACTTGAGGATTACTTGGTTTCTACTGTTGAAATATACGATTCATATAGACATCTTGCATATTCCATTTCCATGAGCATGACAATTTGCCATTATTATGTGCTTGCTTGATGATACATTGAAAATGAAAAGCCGAAGGGAAATGGTTCCGGTTAGAAAAAAGAAAAAAAATGAAAAGTCGAGGGAAAATGATCCCACATAGATATAAAAGTAAATATCAAAGGAAAATAGTTTCAGTGGATACATGGTCCATGTGTGGCCCCCATGGTTTCCAATTCAGGAAATTATCTGGTTAGTAAATGTGTATCGTAGGACAGACATATATCATGATTATTTGATATTGCATCGTATTATTAATATTTTATGGCATCCACTTCATCTCATATCATAGCATATCTGATTGATATTTAGTTGTATACTACTTATAAGATTGTTCACCTATTGTATCCCTGATCTTCAGTAAGTGTTTGATCTACTTATATACTTGGGTATTGAGATATTATGCCAGGTAATGAGTATAACTATACCCATTGTAAAATGTATATTATATTATGTTGGGATTTTTCTGAGTATAGGATTGTAGTTCAGCGGATTGTGGTTGGGATTTAAGGAGTTACTTGTTTTCTTCATTTCTTTACTTTAGGTTAATTCCATTTCGCTGAGTACCAAGTTGTTTAGTGCTCATCCTTTGCTATATTTTTGTAGGTTGTGAGACCGGTCAATCCTGCCAGACTTCTCTTATTGGATCGAGCTTCTGGATCACTTGTGAGGTAGTTGTTTATGTCTTCAGCAGGCCTGTGAGGATCCCACTTTATGTTTTGTTCTATTTGAGGACTAAATATTTGAGATTTGTATTTTATTTGAGTATTCTATATTTAGAGGCTTGTACATATGACACCAATTCTTGGGATGGTTGTAGTTTGATTTCTTCAACTTATATATCTTACTAGACTGTTTATCTTCGACTTTTATTATTATTAATGAGTTGTTTGGGTTTTGGACTGACTCATCTTGGGTGGGTTAGGTGAGTGCCATCACACTTGGATTTTGAGTTTTGACAATCTGGTATCAAAGCCCCAGTTTCATAGGTTTTATATGCATACAAGCTTAGTCTAGTAGAGTCTTGAGAATCGGTACAGAGACATCTGTTGCTTATCTTTGAGAGGCTATGAAGGTCGTTAGGAAACTCTCTTTTTCTTCATCCTGATCAATTCATGCGTGGGTCTTGTTTAAGTGTTGAGTGTTCGCGTGTCCTTTTGACAAATAGCAAGGAACAAAGCTATTGCTTTTATAGGATAAGGGGAGGCCGCCCCTGATATTGCTATTGAGATCCCAGCTAAGGGTAGGGGTCGTGTCAGGGGATGAGCTAGATGCCATGAACGTGGAGATACATCAGCGAGGGATTATGAGTTGGGTATATCCCCTGAGCCAGCCATGAGCCTAGATAGGAGAAGGTTCCAAATGCGTTTGTTGCAACGCTACTACTTTAGGATAGACTCTTTAGAGTCTTGGGTGTGTTCGAGACTCTGAGAAAGGCAGGTAGCCCAACCGACACTTCTGGAACTTCACAGACTCGAGTGAGGGTTCAATCTCAGGATCAACAGTAGGCCCCCGAGGCCCAGGTTCAAGTGGAGCAACCACTAACAACTTTGATCATTGAGATACCACCAATAGTTGCTTTGATTGATGATGAGCAACAGAGGTATGGGAGATTTTGAAAGATGGCCCTACCTCAGTTTCAGGTGGGAAGACAAAGGATGCACATGAGTTTCTAACCACTTGTAGAGAGTTACTTGATGTCGAGGGACTAGTAGAGACATATGGTGTGAGATATGTTACCCTCCAGCTCCGTGGGCTAGCCAAGGATTAGTGGAGGACTTATACAGGATCCCTTCCAATTGGGTTTCCTCAGATGACTTGGGAGATGTTTTCTGATACATTCTATGATCGGTGTATTCCTTGGAGTGTCCGTGAAGAGAGCCGATTGAGGTTTGAGAGTTTGAAGTAGGGAACCATGATAGTTTCAGAATATGAGGTTTGTTTTTGTCAGTTAGCTCGAAATGCCACAGGTATACTTCCAATCGAGGTGGAAAGAGTTCATCGGTTTATAAGAGGGCTAGTTTTTCCTATCAGACAGTCGGTAACTAGATATCTAAAGATGGAGCTTCCTTTCAGTTGGTGGTTAGTGCCGTCAAGGAGGCGGAGTTGATACAGAGGGAGGAGTTTAGGGACTCCAAAAGGGTTTGTACATCGGGACAGTACTTAGGTGCCTCGTCAAGGGGCATAGGTATGATTAGAGAAGGAGGTTTGTTTTAGCGTCGTGGGATTTATATAACCTTTCCAACTTCAAGAGTGAGTATGAGGCCCTCATGATTCATATAAATCAATTTAGAGTTCATTCGATTCTTAGTAGAGGCCTATGGGCCGAAGTGACTATAGTATCTCTCCTACTCCATTACAGTAGTTGTCCACCCCTAGATCTTGTTATGGGTGTGGATATCTCAATTATTTGATTCGATAGTGACTTGGGAAAACTCATTTCGTGTCCCATCATTCATACTCCACATCACTAGTTAGAGATCTAACACTACTAGCCAGAGGTTCAACCCCACAAACTAGGGGCCATAGTAGAGGTCAGATTGATAGAGGTAGACGTAAGGGTGGTATAAGAGAAAGTGATATTTCTATCTATTATGGTGGTAGGGGAGAAACTTTTATAAGTGGTGGTTGAGGTGCCATTGTTATGCTTTTCCCGACAGGCCCAAGGCTGAGGCCTCTAATGCTATGATTACAGGTATTGTTCTAATTTTCCATCTCTATGTATCTATGTTATTTGATCTTGGCTCTACTTATTCATATATGTCTGCTTATTTTTTCTTGGGGTTTGAGTTGCCTTATGATTCCATATAAGTGCTTGTTCATGTTTTAACCCCAGTAGGAGAGCCCTTAGTATTGGATCGAGTGTACCGATCCTATATTGTTACTTTGGCTGGCTATGAGACTTGGGTAGACTTGATTATATTGGATTTGATAGATTTTGATCTTTTTTTGTATGGATTGGCTATCTCCGTATGGTTCTATTCTTGATTGTTATGCTAATATTGTTACCGTAGCCATGCTAGGTGGACCGAGGATTGAGTGGGATGGTTTGAAGGGTTCCTATCCTAGTAAAATAATATCTTATATTCGAGCCCAAAAGTTGATTTATAGAGGGTGTTTAGATTACTTGGCATTTATTCATGATACACCTATTGATACTTATTCTACGAAGTCTATTCTAGTGGTTGGTAAGTTCCTAGATGTGTTTCCTATGAATCTACGCGGAGTCCCTTTGGATCGGGACATCAATTTTGTTAATGATCTTGAGCTAGACATTGAGCTTATTGCTATCAATCCCTACCAGATGGCTCCAATTGAGTTGAAGGAGCTAAAGGAAAAACTCTAAAATTTGTTGAGTAAGGGCTTTATTTTCCCCAGTGTTTTCCCTTAGGGTGCCCCAGTTCTGTTTGTTAAGAAGAAGGATGGGTCCATGAGAATGTGTATTGATTATAAACAGTTGAACAGAGTGACTGTTAAGAACAAGTACCCGTTTCCTCGCATAGATGATTTATTTGATCAACTTCAGGGAGCTTTATTATTTTCTAAGATTGACTCGAGGTCTGGGTATTATCATCTTTGTATTTGGCCATTAGACATTCCCAAGATAACCTTTCAAACCAGGTATGGCCATTATAAGTTTCTTGTTATGTCCTTTGGTTTAACTAACGCCCCTGCAATGTTTATTGAGTTGATGAATGGGGTGTTTCGGTCATTTCTAAATTCATTTGTGATTATGTTCATCAATGGTATCTTGTTCTACTCCAAGACCTAGTAGGACCGTGAGACATTTGAGAATTGTACTCTAGAGGCTCAGAGAGGAGACGTTGTATGCAAAATTCTCCAAGTGTGAGTTTTAGTTGAGTTCGGTAGCATTCTTGGGGCACGTGGTGTCCAAGAAGGGTATTCTAATTGAACCAGCAAAGATTGAGGTCATATGGGGTTGGACTAGGCCTACCTCAACTATAGAGATTCATAATTTTGTGGGCTTGGATGGTTATTTTTGCCATTTGTTCAGGGTTTCTCCACTATTATAGCTCCACTAACTAGGCTTACTTAGAAGAATATGGTATTTCATTGGTCCGATGAGTGTGAAGAGATCTTCCAAAAGCTCAAGTTATTGTTGACTATTGCTCATATTCTAACATTACTGGAGGAGGGAGTTGATTTCACTGTTTATTGTGATATTTCGCGAGTAGGGCTAGGTGGTGTGTTGATACAGAAAGGGAATGTTATTGCTTATGCTTTTAGACAGTTAAAGGTCTATGAGAAGAACTACCCTACTCATGATTTGGAGTTGGCTACGGTTGTATTTTTATTAATGTTATGGTGTCACTAACTGCATGGAGTCTGTTGTGAGATTTTTACTGACCATCACAGTCTACAGTATATCTTCAACCAATAGGATCTAAATTTGAGATAGAGAAGGTGGATTGAGATCTTAAAAGATTATGATTTGACTATTCTCTATCATCTCGGGAAGGCTAATGTGGTGGCCGATGCATTGAGTAGGAAGGCTTCCAGCATGGGGAGTTTAGCAGCTATTCAGGTTGAGGAGTGACTATTGGCTAGAGGTGTTCAAAGATTGGTCAATCAATTGTGAGGTTACAAATTTCAAAGTGGGGAAGAGTGTTTGCTGCTATTGAGACCTGATCATCGTTGATGGATCAGACTCGCGAGATGCAATTTGAGGATGAAAATATATGTATTATCTAGGGTAAAGTGACTAGAGGTGAAGCTAGGGAAGCAATGCTTGATTTTGGTAGTGTTTTGAGGATTGGGAGCCGCATTTGTGTGCCTAAGGTGGGAGATTTGACCTGATTGATACTTGAGGAGGCTTATTATGCTAGATATTCGATACATCCAGGGGAAACAAAGATGTACAATAACCTGAGTCAGCATTATTGGTGGTCTGGTATGAAGAGTGATATAGCAGAGTTTGTAGCCAATTTCTTGACATATCAGCAGGTCAAGTGTGAGCACTTGAGGCCTGGTAGAGAGCTTTAGAAGATGCCCATTCCTGAGTGAAAGTGGGAATGCATTTCCATAGACTTATAGTTGGCCTATCTCCTACTGTGGGGGGTTTTAATTCTATTTGGGTAGTGTTGGATCAACTAACCAAGTCTGCCCCCTTCATTCTGGTTAAAGTGAAGTATACTGTGGAGAGACTTGCCAAGCTTTATATTAGTCAGATAGTGAGACTTCACGAGGTCCCAATTTCTATTGTGTCAGATTGAGGTTCATTATTTACTTCACATTTTTTGAGGGCGTTACAGCAGGGTTTGGGTACCCATTTGGATTTGAGTATAACTTTTCACTTCCAGACTGATGGCCAATTCAAGAGGACCATTTAGGTGTTCGAGGATATGCGTTTAGCCAGTGTTATTGATTTTAGGGCTAGATAGGACCAATATTTGGCCTTAGCGGAGTTTTCATACACCTCAGCGGAGTTTGTGTACAACAATAGTTATCATTCCAACATTCAGATGCCTCCTTTTGAGGCCTTGTATGGTCAGAGATATAGATTGCTCATAGGTTGGTTTGACACAGTAGTGGTGGTGAGTGTGGGTGATGATATGTTGAGAGAGGATCTTGAGTAGGTGTGGTTGATTCAAAGTAGATGGGTGACAGCCCGGAGCTGCCAAAAGAGCCAAGCTGATAGGCGGATTTAACCTTTGGAGTTTACGGTTGGTGATATGGTTTGGTTGAAGGTCTCACCTTTGAAGGGTATTATGATATTCGAGAAGAAAGGCAAGCTTAGTCTGAGGTTCATTGGTCCTTTTGAGATTCTTGATAGAATAGGGGAGGTGACTTATAGACTTGCCTTGCCACCCAACCTGTCTTTAGTCCATCCTGTATTCTATGTTTTGATATTGCGACGTTATATTCTGGATAAGTCTCATGTGATTTTTATGGATTCAGTTGAGTTGAACCCTGATGTGACTTATGAGGAGCAGCTGACAACCATTTTGGACAGGTAGGTGAGAAAGTTAAGGTTTGAGGAGATCACTTTTGTGAAGGTCCAGTGGAGGCATAGGCCCGAGAGTGAGGTTACAGGGAAAGTAGAGTCAGATATGTGTGCCCGATACCCTCAGTTGTTTGAGCTTACAGGTATGTCACTTATCTAATGAATAAGGATGAATATTGTTCTTAGTAGTGGATGATGTAATAACCTTTGATTCATTTTTCCTTCTTGATAGTTTCCTTGGATCATTTTTGGTTGAGTCAAAAAGTTAAATGTTAAAAATCTTGTAAAAAGTTGGAGTTTTGAAAAAAACGAGTTGTCAAAGGCTTAAAGTTTGAAATTTTAAGTTTTGATGTCATTTTGAGTTTTGAGTGTTGAATTTTATTCTACCAATTCCATTAGTCCTAGAATGCCGAATATGGTCTAAGACAACTTACAGAACTGAATTCAGAGTTAAAACAGAGATTTTGGACCCAAATTTGCAATTCTAGTTCATTTTGGATCACAGGTTTGACTTTGGTCAACATTCAGAGTTTGGGGGATCGTATCGAAATTCCATCAGTTCTAGTGGTTTCAGGAGGTGGAACTAATGCTAGAAATGATTTCATTGTAATTTTTAGAGTTTTCAAAGGTATTTTGAGTTTTTGAGTCTGAATCTTGTTTAAACGATCTTTCTCAGGTTCTAGGCCAAGGAAGTTCCTAATTCCAATTTTGATGGTTTCATTGAGTCCTTATCATCTTTTTGGATAGGGTTTCATGTTTGGTATGTGTTCATGGGATTCTGAATGAATTTTTGAGGGTCCAATTTCTTATTTAATTTTGTAATGTGTTGCTGATTTTCAGCTGTTCTTGTGCATGTTCCTCATATACTCTGCGTTCGCGGAAGGAGGGCTCACATTCACGGAGCTATGTCCTTTTAGCCTCCGCGTTCACAGATGCACTATCCATGTTCGCAGAGTGCTGGGTCACCTGGACCTCTGCGTTCACAGAGTGTTATAGCGACCTGAACAATAGACTTCTTTAAAAGATGTTTTAATTCATTTTCACCATTTTCAACTCTCCAAGCTTCGTTCTAGGGAGTTTTTTGAGGGTTTTCAAGGAAATTTTATTGGGTAACTTTTCTCTAACCTATTTCATTGATTTTCATTGATAATTTGTGTTTTTAACTTATAATTTTGATTTGTAATGGTGAAATTTGGGGATTTCTTGGACTTTGATTTCCAAACTTTAATTTACTATTTCACCCTCATTTTAACTTCATTTTAGAAAATGTTTTCACTGTCGAACTCCTTGTTACCTTGGTTATATTTTTATGCTTTAATTTTCAATTTTTGACAACATTTTTTGGCATGAGATTTTTTACCATTTTACTCTTTCTCTGAATTAATTAATTTTAGTGTCATTATATTAGTTATGTGATTGTGATATCATATTTGAATAGATTTTAGTGATTGGAGTATCGTAGAAAGGGGAAAACTTTTGAGTTGGCTTGATTTGGGACTTTATTTGAGGCATGCGGACTTCTAACCTTTTGTTAAGCATGATTGAACCTTGTACGCTCTTATATGTATGTAATTGAATAATTGAAGGCACAAATTGTTGTTAGGTAGTAATATTGTAGGCTTCAATGGCTGAGTTCCAGTGTTAGGCATTGTGAGTGTTGGGAATTCTTATGCTTGTTCTTTATTGAGGGAATTGTTCACTAAATGTATTTGATCTTAAGGTTTGATGGAGTTGGTAGTATCTTATGAAATACTTGTGCACTTGAGGATTACTTGGTTTCTACTATTGAAATATACGACGCATATGGACATCTTGCATATTCCATTTCCATGAGCATGACTATTTGCCATTATTATGTTCTTTCTTGATGATCCGTTGAAATTGAAAAGTCGAAGGGAAATGGTTTCAGCTAGAGAAAAATAAAATAAAGATAAGAAATGAAAATCTGAAAGAAAATGGTTTTGGCTAGATAAAAAGTAAACGTCGAAGAAAAATGATTCCGGCGGGTACATGGTCTATGTGTGGCCCCTATGAGTTTCAATTGAGGTAGTCATCTGGTCAACGAATATGCATCATAAGACTTACATGCATCACAATTATTTGACATTGCATCATATTATTCATATTTCATGGCATCCACTTCATCTTATATCATATCTGATTGATATTTAGTTGTATACTACTTATGAGATTGTACACCTTTTGTATCCTTAATCTTTAGTAAGTGTTGGATCTACTTATATACTTGTGTATTGAGATAGTATGCCAGGTGATGAGTATAACTATACCCATTGTGAATGTATATTGTATTATGCTGGGATTTTTCTGAGTGCAGGGTTGTAATTCGGTAGATTATGGTTGGGATTTAAGGAGTTACTTGTGTTCTTCATTGCTTTACTTTAGGTTAATTCCATTTTGCTGAGTACCCAGTTGTTTCGTGCTCACCCCTTGTTATATTTTTATAGGTTGTGAGCCCGGTCCATCCTGGTAGACTTCTCTTGTTTGATCGAGCTTTTGGATCACTTGTGAGGTAGCTGCTTATGTCTTCAACAAGCCTTTGAGGATCCCACTTTATGTTTTGTTCTATTTGAGGACTAGATATTTGAGATTTGTATTTTATTTGAGTATTCTATATTTAGAGGCTTGTACATGTGACACCAGTTCTTGGGATGGTTGTAGTTTGATTTCTTCCACTTATATATCTTACTAGATTATTTATCTTCCGCTTTATCATTATTGTAGAGTTATTTTTGTTTTGGGCTGACTCACCTTGATGGATTAGGTGAGTGCTATCACACTCGATTTTGGGTCATGATAACTTGTTATCAGAGCTCCATGTTCATAAGTCTCACATTCGTACAAGCCTAGTTTAGTAGAGTCTTCAGGATCGGTGTAGAGACATTCGTTACTTATCCTCGAGAGGCTATGAAGGTTGTTAGGAAACTTTCTTTTTCTTCATTCTAATTAATTCATGTGTGGGTCTTATTTAAGTGTTGAGTGTTCATGTGTCATTTTAATAGATGGTGAGGACCAGAGCTGCTGATGCTACAGGACGAGGGAAGGTCACCCCTGATGTTGCTATTGAGACCTCAGCTAGGGGTAGGGGTCGTTCCATAGAATGAGCTAGAGGTCAGGGCTAAGGAGCTGCACCAGTGAGGAGTTATAAGTTGGGTATGTCCCCCGAGCCAGCCATGAAGCCTAGATAGGAGCAGGTTCCACATGAGTTTGTTGCAGTGCCACTCCTTCAGGATACACTCTTGAGAGTCTTGGATGTGTTAGAGACTCTAAGGTAGACAGGTAGCCCAACCGATACTTCTGGCACTTCACAGACTCAAGTAAGACTTAATCCTTAGGATTAGCAGCAGGCCCTCTAGGCCTAGGTTCAGGTGGAGCAACCACTAGTAGCTCTGATCATTGAGATACCAACAGTAGCTGCTTTAACTGATGATGAGTAGTGGAGGTATGAGAGATTTCAAAATATGGCCCCACCTCAATTTCAGGGTTGGACGATAGAGGATGCATATGAGTTTTTGACCACTTGTAAAGAGTTACTAGATGTCGTGGGAATAGAAGAGACACATGGTGTGAGATATGTTACCCTCCAGCTTCGTGGGCTAGTAAGGAAGTGGTAGAGGACTTATACAGGATCCCTTCCAGCTGGGTCTCCTCAAATGACTTGGGAGATGTTTCTGATCCATTCTATGATCGGTGTGTTCCTTGGAATGTCTGTGAGGAAAGCTGATTGAGGTTTGAGAGTTTGAAGTAGGGCACCATGATAGTGTTATGAGGTTTGTTTTTGTTAGTTAGCCTGACATGCCACAACTATACTTCCAATCGAGGTATAGAGAGTTAACAGATTTGTGAGAAGGCTAGTTTTTCCTATTAGGCAGTCAATATTATGGGTATCTAGAGATGGGGCTTCCTTTCAGTTGATAGTTAGTGCCATCAAAGAGATAGATTTGATGTAGAGGGAGGAGGCTGGGGACCCCAAAAGGGTCCGTACCTCAGGATAGTACTCAGGTGCCTCATCGGGGGGCAGAGGTATCGTTAGAGGAGGAGGTTCATTTTAGCATTGCGAGGTTCATGCAGCTTTACCAGCTTAAAGGGGAGGACGAGGCCCTCGTGATTCATATAGTTTGGATCAGAGTTCATCTGGTTCTCAATAGAGGCCTATGCATTAAGGTAGTTATAACATCTCTCTTGCTCTATCATAATAGCTGTCCACCCCTAGATCTTGCTATGGGTGTATATCTCCCAATTATTTGATTTGACAGTGCCTTGGGCAGACTCATTTTGACCCCTAATATTCATACTCTACAACACCAATCAGAGATCCTGCACCATCAGTTAGAGGTTCAGCCCTATAAACTAGGGTCCATGGTAGAGGTCAGATTGATAGAGGTGGACGTGCAGGTGGTAGAGGAACAAGTGATATTTCTACCTATTCTGGTGGTAGAGGAGCAAATTGTATGAGTGTTCCTCGAGGTGGCCATTGTTATGCTTTTTCAGGTAAGATCGAGGTTGAGGTCTTTAATGCTGTGATTATAGGTATTGTTCTAGTTTTCCATCACCCTACATCTGTGTTATTTGATCCTAGTTCTACTTATTCATATGTGTATACTTATTTCTCCTTGGGGTTTGAGTTGCCTTGTGATTCCATATCTGTGCTTGTTCATGTTTCAACCCTTGTAGAACAACCCTTAGTAGTGGATCAGGTGTACCAATCCTGCCTTGTTACTATGGCTGGCTATGAGATTTGGGTAGAATTGATTAAATTGGATATGATAGATGTTGATGTTATTTTGGGTATGGATTGGCTATCTTCATATTGTGCTATTCTTGATTATTATGCCAAGATCGTTACCTTAGCCATGCCAGGTGGATTGAGGATTGAGTGGACTGGTTTGAAGGGTTCCTATCGTAGTAAAGTGATATCTTATATTTGGGCCCAAAAGTTGATTGATAGAGGGTGTTTGACTTACTTGGATTTTATTCGTGAAACTACTACTGAGTCACCTTCTATGGAGTCTATTCCAGTGGTTGATGAGTTCACGGATGAGTTTCGTACTGATCTACCTGGAGTCCTTCCAAACTGGTACATCAATTTTTCTATTGATCTTGAGCTGGGTACTAAGCCCATTTCTATCACTCCCTATCAGATGGCTCCAGCTGAGTTGAAGGAGATAAAGGGATAGTCTAAGATTTGTTGAGTATGGGCTTTATCTGCCCAAGTATTTTCCCTTGGGGTGCCCCAATTCTATTTGTTAAGAAGAAGAATGGGTCCATCAGGATGTGTTTTGATTATAAACAGTTGAACAAAGTGACTATCAAGAACAAGTACCTGCTTCCTCGCATAGATGATTTATTTGACCAGCTTCAGGGATCTGCATTACTTTCTAAGATTGACTTGAGGTCTGGGTATCATCAACTTCGTATTCGACCATTAGACATTCCCAAGACAACCTTTCAAACTAGGTATGACCACTATGAGTTTCTTGTTATGTCCTTTGGTTTGACTAATGCCCCTACAACATTTATGGAATTGATGAATAGGGTGTCTTGGCCGTATCTGGATTAGTTCATGATTGTGTTCATCGATGATATCTTGGTCTACTCCAAGACCGAGGAGGACCACGTGAGGCATTTGAGGATTGTACTCTAGAGGCTCAGGGAGGAGAAGTTGTATGTAAAATTCTCTAAGTATGAGTTCTAGTTGAGTTCAGTAGCATTCTTGGGGCATGTGGTGTCCAAGAAGGGTACTCGAGTTGACCTAGCAAATATTGAGGCCATAAGGGGTTGCACTAGGCCTACCTCAACTATAGAGATTCACAATTTTATGGGCATGACTGGTTATTATCGTTGTTTTATTCAGGGTTTCTCCACTATTGCAACTCTACTAGCTAGACTTATTCAAAAGAATGTGGTATTTCATTGGTTTGATGAGAGTGAACAGAGCTTCCAAAAGCTCAAGTTATTATTGACTACAACTCCTATTCTGACATTGCCGGAGGAGGGTGTTGATTTCACTATTTATTGTGATGCTTTGGGAGTGGGGCTAGGTGTTGTGTTGATGCAAAAGGGAAGTTTATTTCTTATTCTTCTAGAAAGTTGAAGGTCCACGAGAAGAACTACCCATTCATGATTTGGAGTTGGTTGTGGTTGTGTTTGTGTTGACGTTATGGCATTACTATCTATATGGAGTCTATTATGAGATATTTACTGACCATAGCAGTCTACAATATATCTTCAGTCAACGGAATCTAAATATGAGACAAAAAAGGTAGATTGAGCTCCTAAAATATTATAATTTGACTATTCTCTATCATCCAGAGAAGGCCAATGTGGTGGATAATGCATTGAGTAGGAACGCTTCCAGCATGGGGATTTTAGCAGCTATCCGGGTTGAGGAGCGATCATTGGCTAGAGATGTTCAGAGATTGACCAATGAATAGGGGCGAAGCTAGGGAAGTAGTGCTTGATTCTGATGGTGTTTTGAGGATTAGGAGTCACATCTATGTTCCCAAGGTGGGAGATTTGACCTGATTGATACTTGAGGAGGCTCATTGTGCTAGATATTTGATACATTCAGGGCAGTAAAGGTTTTCCATGACCTGAGTCAACATATTAGGTGCTCTAGAATGAAGAGGGATATAGTAGAGTTCGTAGCCAAGTGCTTGACATGTTAGCAGGTCAAGTGTGAGCACTTGAGGCCTGGTGGAGAGCTTCAGAAGATGCCCATTCCCGAGTGAAAGTGGGAATGCATTGCATGGACTTTGTAGTTGGCCTACCTCCTACTGTAAGGGGCTTTAATTCTATTAGGGTAGTGGTGGATCGAATGACCAAGTCTTCCTACTTCATTTCGGTTAAAGTGAAGTATACTGTGAAGAGACTATCCCAACTTTATATTAGTCAGATAGTGAGACTTCATGGAGTCCTAGTTTCCATTGTGTCAGATCAAGGCTCATTATTTACTTCACGTTTTTTGGAGGACTTTATAGTAGGGTTTGGGTATCCGTTTGGATTTGAGTACAACTTTTCACCCCCAGACTAATGGCCTGTCCAAGAGGGCCATTTAGGTGTTAGAGGATATACTTCTAGCCCATGTTATTTATTTTTGGGCTATATGGGACTAGAATTTGGCCTTGGTGGAGTTTGCGTACAACAACAATTATCATTTCCATCATTCAGATGGCTCCTTTTTAGGCCTTGTATGGCTGGAGATGCAAATCGCCCATAGGTTGGTTTGGCACAATAGCGATGGTGAGTATGGGTGTTCATATGTTGAGAGAGGATCTTGATCGAGTACAGTTGATTCAAAGTAGATTGGTGACAACCTAGATCCGCCAAAAGAACTATGCTGATAGGCAGATTCGACCTTTGGAGTTCGTGGTTGGTGATATGGTTTGGTTGAAGATCTCACCTTTGAAGGGTGTTATGAGATTCAGGAAGAAAGGGAAGCTCAGCCTGAGGTTCATTAATCCTTTTAGGATTCTTGATAGAGTGGGAGAGATGGCTTATAAACTTACCTTGCCACCCAACCTGTCTTTAGTCCATCCTATATTCTATGTTTCGATGTTGTGGTATTGTATTCCAGATGAGTTTTATGTGATTTCTATAGATTCTGTTGAATTGAGACCTGATTTGACTTATGAGGAGAAGCCGATGATGTGCTGTCAAAATACATCACTTTTGATGCTGAAAACTTTGAATTTATTGTGTTCTCAAAGCAATGTTAGTAGGTTTGATTGTGTTTTTGTTTTTGTTTTACAAGATTACAATGTTGGCAAAATTTTACGAAGAATATGCTGAAGTTGCTGATTTTTTGTGATCCACGGAACCCTCTACAAATCATGAAGGTGTTCACAAGTCGTGGAGAGGGTCTCGTATCAATTTCCAGTGAGGGGTGCAAACTTGTAGTCAACTCTACGAGGAGGATCCACAAGCCGTACAATGATATACGAGTCGTAGAGTGATGGTCGTGCTCTGAGTATCAGAAAGTGGAGAGCTGCAAAAAAGCCATCAGACAAAACCTCCTATGGGCCGTAGAATCTTATACGAACCATGAAATGGTTTTGTAGAAGCTAACTTTTGAACACTTCTAGAGTCCATGAAACCCCGATCTATGGGCCATGAAGTGGGATATGAGTCGTGAAAGGTTTCGTGAAGCTTGCCGACACAGTTTTCCTAAGTCATTTTGGTTTTGTATTTTACATACTATAAATAAACTTTTAGGTTATTTTTCATAGTGTTAACCAACAGTCATGAAGTTTTGAACAAGTTCTTAGAGGAAATACTTAGGATTTGGTAAATTTTGAGAGGAAAAATATTATTGTGTGTTCTTTACTGAAACTTGTGATTCTAATAAAAGAGTTGAATTTTGTGTTCTCAATTTTATCTGTGTAAGTGCTTAATTATGCTTCTCTACATCATAATTTCTACATTTATACTGATCATGCATAGCTAAATCCACAACTAGGGTTGTGGGAACCGTAATGAACTAGCAAGGTAAAATCGGATAACGTGTAATTCTTGGAAGGTGCGTAGGGCGTATTAATTATTGTCTTCACTTTAATTGTTTTTTAATGGGTGGCCAACGTTAGAACTCGCCTAGTATTATTTGTCGGATCAAGGAAGTAATGAATAGGAAAAAAGGTAGTTAACAGGATTCGATTGAGATGTTCTCATCTAATCAACCGAACTGGATCAAGGGGAGGTTGTACTGGGACTAAAATTAAGGGTTAGTATAGGCACACCATGGAGACGGATCAAGTTTCGGGGTTAAATTTATCTATTTATTGGATCAAAGACTTAGGTAAATCTAGCTTACTGTCCTACACCTATACACTGAAAAAGGATTATATGCATATGATAGCACCGAGTTAGGAATTCATGGGGATCACATCATCCTAGTTAGCTCTTCTATTGATTGTTCATCTCTTGCATTAGTTTAGGATTAATACATTTTCTTTTACAAAACTCTCCTTTTTCTTGAGAGATAAGTAGGTTAATCAATCTCAAATTGCATTGAATTATTTCTAGAGTCTACCATATTCCTCGTGGGAACGATCCTAACCTCAGTTAGGTATATACTTGATGACTGTTTTACCTAAAAAGGAAGGTGTGACTTGAGCGACAATAAGTATTTTGGCGCCATTGCCGGAGAATACGACTAGACTTGGTTAATTCAAGTAATTTTTGGAGATTAACTCTTATCTCTCTTATGTTACATCTTTTTATTATTTTGTCTACTTCGGGAATTAAGTATAGCTGAGGATGGTTCAGGACGAGCTGAGCCAGAATAAAGATGATGAGGATATTAAGACAGGTGAAGCATATGCACTTGATGAAGTTTGAGTAATCAAGTAGGCTAAGTCGTGTCGCGACATTAAATCAGGCACTGCTTGGGAGGCAACCCAAGATGAGTGAGGCACTTCGGCGCCTAGGTATGTTCTTTTGACCTCGGTTCTTTATTTTTTCTATTTTATGCGCTTTGGGAATAATGCACAACTTTTTCGATGGGGTGTGAGTAGTTATAGGTCTCAGTGAAGTCTAAGTATCCTTAGCCTATAACTATCCCAATTTTTGACCCAAAGATTTTTCTTACCTGTGTTCTTTTTCCTTATGGATATTTATTTTTCTGCTGAACCAGCATGTTTAGGATATTTAGGTAGTATTAGTAGCATACCATACTTATATCTATGACATAGTTATGTTTTTGTTGAAAAAATAGTACCCACCAAATTTTTGTGTTTAGTTAGTTTTGATAGCAACCTTGCATGATTAGTTGTCTGACAATACGCGTTCTGATAAAGTTAGGCTAAATTTTGATAAAAAGTATGATCTGATAGTCTGTATTAACATGTAAGCAGTGCCATGTGTGAGCGAGCTTAATTGCATGATTTGATACTGTGTTTCAATTTAGAACTTGCCCTGTTACTCTGATTTATGTTGTAGATGAGTTGGTTAGGAAAGGATCTTAGGTTGTTATTCTTAATAGTCCACTTAGCCTGAAATAACTGATCAAATATGCTATATATCTCTTGATCCCTGTGTTTTGAGCCTAAAATCGACCTTTTTCTTTGAAAAAACCTAATCAACCTGCCTTGTTTGATGATAAGTCCAAAACTTATCCCTGGTCCTTCCTTGAACATTGTGCACCTCGACTGAGGCCAAAAGCCTAAGTTGAGGGTGGCTATCCAAAAGTGGCCCTGGTTCCGAGGATGGATAGTGTGCACCTCAATTCAAGCCAAAAGCCTAAGTTGAGGGTGGCTAGTGTGAGGAAAATCATAAAATAAGAGGGAAACTAGTGATACAGAAAAGGGGAAGAAAATGTTTGAAAAGGGTGTAAAGAAAAAAAAGAGAGAGAAGTGACTAATCAGTGTGCTAGAAAGAAAACATTGTGAAAAATAAAGGCACTGTGCAAATATTGAGTCTAAGGCACCCTAAAAGGTCTGAAATGGTAGAAAACGATGGCATAAAGGAAAATATGAGTTGGTAGGAAAAAAGTGTAGAAAAATGCAGTATCAAGGAGGGCCATTAGTCACTATGTCTCTAAAGAATCATACCAAAGCCCTTGAGCCTATGTTACAAGCCTAGAAAGTCCTAAAGTGATCCTAAACCAACTAGTTGAAGGTGTCAGTCGTGAGTATAGGGGCAAGCCTATAGTATTGGTCACAGTATTTGAATGTCGTTTGTGAGAGTGAGTGTTGTAGTATTTTCCAAGTAGTGAATTTGAAAATATCATTTTGAGTGAGGAATGTGACTTATTTTTGTGAGGGCACTTGCATTGCATTGTTGATGTCTAACTAAGTTTGTGATTGTCGCTTATTAATGGTTGCATATCTTATCATAGTTGCACTGTTGAATGTATTGATCTATATTGGTTTGCTGGATAACTATTTGATATGGATTTGGAAATATAGTGTGGGTGTCTGTGTTGGATTTTAATTAAGTCTGTGCCATTGGGTTGGAGTTTGTATGTTTGTATTCTACTTATATAGATTGAGTCCGTCACTTGAGGACAAACAACAATTTTAAGTTGAGGGTGTTGATGTGCTATCGAAATGCAACACTTTTGATGCTTAAAACATGGAATTTTATGTATTCTCAAAGCGATGTTAGTAGGTTTGATTGTATTTTTGTGTTTGTTTTGCAGGACTACAATGTTGACAAAGTTTTGGGAAGAATACGCTGAAGTTGCTAATTTTTGGTGATCCACGGAATCCTTTACGGGTTCTGGAGGAGTTCACGAGTCATGGAGAGGTTCTCGTATCAATTTCCAGTGAGGGGTGCAAACTTATAGTCAACTCTATGAGGAGGATCCATGAGCTGTACAATGATATACGAGTCGTAGAGTGATGGTCGTTCCCTGAGGATCAGAAAGTAGAGAGGTGCAGAAAAGTCATCAAATGAAACCTCCTACGGGCTATAGAATCTTACATGGACTGTGGAGTGGTTTCGTAGAAGATAACTCTACAACAATGCCAGAGTCTACGAAATCCCAATCTATGGGCCTTGAAGTGGGATACGAGTCATGAAAGGTCTCGTAAATCTTGCCGACACAATTTTCCTAAGTCATTTTGGTTTTCTATTTTAAATACTATAAATAGGATTTTAGGTTATATTTCATAGAGTTAACCAACAATCATGAAGTTTTGAACAAGTTCTTACAGAAAACACTTAGGATTTAATAAATTTTGATAGAAAAAACATTATTATGTGTTCTTTACTGAAACTTGTGATTCTAATGGAAGAGTTGGATTTTGTGTTCTCAATTTCATCTGTGAAAGTGCTTAATTATGCTTCTCTACATCATAATTTTTGTATTTATACTGATCATGCATAGCTAAATCCACAACTAGGATTGTGGGAACCATGATAAACTAACAAGATAAAATTGGATAATGTGTAATTCTTGGAAGGTATGTTAGGGCGTATTAATTATTCTCTTCACTTTAATTACTTTTTAACAAGTGGCCAATGTTAGAACTCACCTAGTATTACTTATCGGATCAAAGAAGTAACGAATAGAAAAAGAGGTAATTAACAAGATTCGATTGAGATGTTCTCTTCTAATCAACCAAACTAGATTAAGGGGAGGTTGTACTGAAACTAAAAGTAAGGGTTAGTATAGACACATCACGGAGACGGATTAAGTTCCAGGGTGAAATTTACCTATTTGCTAGATCAAAAACTTAGGTAAACCTAGCTTACTATCCTACACCTATACACTGGAAAAGGATTGCATGGATACAATAGCTCAGAGTTTGGAATTCATGGGGATCACATCACCCTAGTTAGCTCTTCTATTGATTGTTCATCTCTTGCATTAGTTTAGGATTAATACATTTTCTTTTACAAACCCCCCTTTTTCTTGGGAGATAAGTAGGTTAATCAATCTCAAATTGCATTGAATTATCTCTAGAGTCTATCGTATTTCTCGTGGGAACTATCCTAACCTCAGTTAGATTATATACTTTACAAACGCTTTACCTCAAAAAGGAGTTGTGACTTGAGCGACAACAACCAACAACCTTTTTGGACAGAAAGGTGAGAAAGTTTAGGTTTAAGGAGATCACTTCAGTAAAGGTCCAGTGGAGCCATAGTCCCGTGTGTGAGGCTACATGGGAGGTAGAGTCAGTTATGCGTGCCAGATACCCTTGGTTGTTTGAGCCTACAAGTATGTCCTTTATCTAATGTTCGAGGACAACCATTATTCTTAGTAGTGGATGATGTAATGACCTCGAAGGTTATTTCTAGAATTTCTGATCAAATTATCATTTTTTTCTTCTCGAGAGTTTTCTTGGATCAATTTTGGCTGAGTCAAAAAGTCATATTTTGAAAATCTTGTAAAAGGTTAAAGTTTTGTAAAAGAAAGAATTTTTAAAGGCTTAAAGTTAGAAATTTTAAGTTGAGGTCATTTGGAGTTTCGAGTGTCAAAATTTGATTATGTTAATTCAATCAGTTTCAAAATGCCAAATCAGGTCTAGGAGAACTTGCAGAATTGAATTCGGAGTTAAAATAGAGATTTTTGACCTAAATTTACAATTCTAGTTCATTTTGGATCATAGATTTGATTTTGATCAACATTCAAAGTTCAGGGGATCGTATCAAAATTCCATTAGTTCCAGTGATTTCGGGTGGTGGAGCTAGCGCTAGAAATACCTTCGTTGTAATGTTTAGAGCTTCTGAGAATATTTTGAATTTTTGAGTCTGAATCTAGTTTAAACAAAATTTCCTGAGTTCTGAGCCAAGGAGGTTCCAAATTCAAATTCTGATGGTTCCATTGAGTCTGGATCATTGTTTTTGGTAGGGTTCCATGTTTGGTTTTTGTTCATTGAGTTCGAAACGAATTCTCGAAGGTCTAGTTCTTAATTTAATTGTGTTGTGTGTTATTGGTTTTTAGTTGTTCTGGTGTATGTCCCTCATATACTCCGCGTTTGCAGAAGAAGGGCCCGCGTTCATGGATCTATGCCCTTTTAGCCTCCATATTTTCAGATGACCTATCTACGTTCCCAGAGTGTTGGGTCACCAGGACTTCCGCGTTCGCGGAGTGTTATAGTGATTGTTGCTTCCCTAGCACACGCAATTGTACATTGTCAATCCAAGTAATATAGTGACTCTAAAAGAGTTGAGATGTCGAACCCAAAGGACTTGCCGATTAATTATTTAGTAAGTTTTATTAATTCTAATTATTTATTTAAGCAATGAACAATTAACCAAGAGAAGAAATATTTTTACACAATCAATGAATGAACCGAACTAAGATTATGATTTAGCTAATAACTATGTTTAGAATCAATTTCATTTAGTTATTGGATTATCTAGTTACTGATTCACAGGGTTTAATTTACCTAAGCAGACTTGCACGCCTCTATCGGCCTACTCTCATTGACAACCTAACTACATCGTTGAACGGGGATAGGCATGATAAATGAAAATACATTAAAGCTATCTTCTTGTATTTGAACCAAGCGAGGTGGATGGGTAGGTTTCACAAGTATCCCATACACGAATCATATAGTCTCCTAGACAAACAAGCTCCCTCTACCTTGAGTTCTATCCACTCCAACATCTCTCGAATCCAGAGTAGACAACAAATTTATTCAACAGTTGGCCAGGTTATGAAATATAGGTAAAAGAAATATAGGAACAACTAATATGATAAAAAAATATTTTGTATCAATAATGACTAAACAATCATCTTATAAGGTACCATTATCCTAGAGCGAGAAGTTTAACTCCACATAGACATGAAGAAACTACCACAAATTATTCAAAGATAAATGTAAAAATAAATAATAATGGAGAAGAAAAGATGAAACTAAAATTCTTCGGCCTCCACAACGACTCCTATTTCTCTCTAGGTCAAAAGTTATGTAAATCCTAATTTTATGAAATATTTATAGGAGTAGAAAAAATTCCAAAATAAAATAATTGAGTCCGAAATAAATTGAAAAATCCAAAACTGGAAGGAAATTCAACTGCGTGCGCGTGAGTGAGCCACCACCTTCAACAATTGCCAAGTGTCACAGGCTTTCAATTGCAATTCACAATTTGAAATCTACCGCTTGCATATGTATAATAATATATATTATTATAATCAATTTAATCCATTAGATTGTCTACTTGATTTTCCTTCTGTAATCTTCTCTTTTTAATATGTTTGAGCTCCAAATCTCTTTAATTTTGCGTCAATTTAATCCTACAAATACAATACACTATTTAGCACAATTCATAAAATTTATGCTAAAAAAGAATAAATAAAAGTATTAAATATGAGGTAAATAATGACTAAAAATATGTATTTTTTGTCTAACATCAATGCCCCACACTAAATCTTTTGCTCGTCCTCGAGCAACCATTAAAGCTTATAAAAAAATAAATAGGACAACCGTTTTGGTTGATACAAATAATTTAGGCCATCCAAAAAATTCAAATCATCATGTACATTTCCCAATTATTATGCAAGATATACAAATAAACATTTAACTTTTAACCTCTTAGCCTCAAGGAAGGACTCTAACTCATCAAATTCAATTTTTTTGACCTACTCTCTCAAAGAAAGTTAATAACATAACATATCTATCATGAAACAAGTGACCTCATATGAAGAAATAGTCCACATACTTAATTAAAAAGATTGAATATAAATTAAGGACTTTGCATTAAAGAACATGTCACGACCCAAGCCTAGGGCCTAGACGTGACACGGCAAATGGAAAACCCGAAGGCAACCCAAACTAGCCTCTTACATATCATGGCACATTCTTGGTTGCAGAAGCTTAAATCAAGGGGTAAACAAATAGCAAATAATTCTAGGGGAAATGAGACTTCTGACTCAAGCTATGGGGATGCTTAGGGAAGAGGATTTGAATGAGTCACATAGTAAATAATATCTAAGGGGCGAGTAAGTAGGACTCACGCTATGGGGGTACTTCCGGGACTTGGGACTTTTATCTCTTCAACAACGTACAACAAACAAAGAAAGGGATAAAGGGTCTAAGGGAAGTCTTGCATTAGAATGTAAAAACATAATAGGAGTCGAGCTCAATACATCACAATCATATCCAATAACACCTATACCATGAATGGAACGAGGGCCAAGACATGCTTATGGGCTCACCCTCAATGAGAAAATATCCATAATTACATAAGACTTAATTAAGCATAAAATCAAAGTGGATGTTGTCCCCGTCATGGAGGACTCGCCAAAGAAGTCTTTAAGCAAATCTGGTTAGCCACGTGGAGGAGGATGAATAGGAGCTCCAGTACCTACATGGTGAGATCATGTTAGAAAAAGAGTATGCGTTAGTACTTGGAATGTACTAAAAATGCAGGGTGCAATGCAAGCAAGGAAATGTAGCATAACATTTCAAGATGCATAACCATAATCGATAGATAAGAGATCAATATGATATGTATGGATAATGCTCAAGTAAAAACATGTATAGAGATAATCAAACTTGCATAACATACATACATATATGGGAGGAGACCGTAATCGACATATAAGACCAACCGAGCTACTACTTGGAATTTTGATGCTTGACCCCCCACCGAAAAAGAGGTGGTCTACTTGCCAAGGTAAACCAAACTTAACCCCATATAATGGGTAAACTTGACCTAGTTGGATGCACTAGTAAAAGTCCCTTTTAGGGAACATAACATGAACCTATGGTGGTACATAGTTAAGAGACCAATACTTTGTATAAGGACCCCTTAGGTCGAGCCCCCACCTTAAGCCTCATTCGGTGCTAAGTCTAGTCCCATGAAATACTTGACATATTCATAAATATCATTCTAACTTGAAAGAGTTGTAAAATCTTGATAACATGGAAAGAGTATCTCATTCACATACTTGACCCCTACAAATGATCATACACCTTACACTAGAGGGTAAAAACATTCATAAACTTGACCCCTTCTAGTGGGCATAGCTTTACACATGAGGGTGGAACATTTCATGAACTTGACCCCTTCTTGTGAACATTAGTGAGTACATGATGGTATAACACTTATCATACTTGACCCTTTCATGTAGATAATATTCATTTTCAAGAGGGTAGAATATAGTATAAGGACTCAACATTTTCTTATAAATCATAGGAACTTCTCATGAGTTCAGTACATGCTTAGGAGTCCACTAATCATCATCTCATACTTGTCTTGCAAATCATGCAATAATCTTTATCATGTAAATATAGTCAAACATGGTAGGTGAATGCATAAATACTTAAAATCATGCAATTTAGTAGTATAATCCATGGAGAATGTAAATCCATTTCACTTGAAGAATTAAATCAATCAACCCACCAATATATTAGAAAGAAACTCCAATTTAATATCATAAAATTCGTCTTAAAACTCATCATCTTCATAGTTCATATCATGCACGAGTTCAATATTCATAATTCAAAGCATGGAACAAGACTTCAATAGATATTCATGCATAATAGTCTATACTTGAAGAACCCAAACTTAACTTGTATACATAATACATAATAGAGTTGTACCCATAACCATCATCTCCATAAATTATGCAACTTAAATAATCTGAAGAGGATTGGCTTCATGAGTGAAAGGATTCCCATGAATGAAGCCCGCATACCTTGCTTTATAGAAGGAATTCGAATTTGAAGGTGAAAAAGTGGAAACCCTAGCTTGGTCCTCTTGTTTATAACTTGAAAGAGGCTTGAGGGTGCTTTAAGACTTAGAAGTGTTTTGAGTGAAAGAGAATGAGAGAATTAGGATTGAAAAGGCTGATAAGGGATTATTAGAGGGGTAATATGATGTGGTTTAAGTGTAAAAGAGTAGCAAAGGTCGGTTTTCCCCTTTTAAAAACTTGGCCAGACCGGTCCACGAAACTCCGATTACAAGTGGTGGACTATTCCACAAGTCGTGGAACCTTTCATGGATCAGTGGTCCTCCAAACATGGGCCGCTAGAACTTTCTACGAACTCCCCTCACAACCTGTGAAACTTTACACGAGTCGTGAAGTCTCCTTGTAAACCACTCCTTTCCTTAGACAAAATTTGGCCCTTAAGGTCCTTTCCACAAAGTGAGCCCACGAGTTGTACAACATTCTACGGCTCGTACTTTAGGTCTCATAAATCCTTCCAGTGTTACCTAAAAATGTCCATTTTACCTGCCACTTCTACGAAACCATCCATGAGTCGTGGATCACCTCACGGGATGTAGACTATCTTGTGGAATCAAATCTCAAGGTATTTTTATGCTGTCAACATTCCCAAGGTCTTCAAATGTGAGGAGTGTTTCAATAACTCCCCCTTGGGATCATTTGTCCTCGAATGAGGTGAGATTAGCTTGAATGGAGTAGGAAGAGGAACCATGTCATGATAAAATGCAAAAATGCAACTCAATCATTATTTTTATAAAATCATCAAACTTATGCATCTATTATCATTAAAAAAAATCAATTTCATGATTATGCATGCATGCAACAAGAGCTCAAGACTGAAATTCAAGTGTTGACATCATACACGGGATTTAGATTTTACCTTAGGCTTGAATAGAGAAGAAGTGGTATGAATATCGCTTTTTCATGTCCACTTCAGCTTCCCATGAGGTACTTTCGGCTCCTTGATTCTTCCAAAGAACCTTGACGGAGGCCACATCTTTGTTTCTCAATATTTTCACCTGCCTATCTAATATTCCCACCGGAACTTCCTCGTATGTCAAATTTCTTCTACAACACCCACCACATCCAAGGGTGCAATAGAATTTGGGTCGCCTCTACACTTTCTCAACAGGGATGCGTGGAAGACTACATGAACCATGCCCAACTCTTTAGGTAATTCTAATTCATAGACAACCTTACCGACTCTTCTCAAAATTTTATATGGCCCTAAAAATCTTGGGCTAGGCCACCCAGTCTTTGGTGTTCGGTCTTGAATTGTTGGCAATTGTGACAATCGGCTACGAATTTGGCGATATCTCTTTTCATACCACCCCACCAATACACTTCCCTCAAGTCTCTATACATTTTTGTAGACTCGGGATGAATATAGTAGGATGAGTTATGTGTCTCCTTCAAAATCATATTCCTCAATTCATCAACATTAGGCACGCATAACCTATCTTTATATCTAAGGGAACCATCTCCCTCTTGGGAGAAAACCTCCACCTTACCATCCTTCATCAAAGCTTTCAATTCTAGAAGAGCGAGATCGATGTCTTGCTTGGATTTGACCTCTTCAATCAAGGAAGATTTGGAACCATCAACAACCACCACACCCCCATCTTCAACCTCATCCATCCTAACACCCAACCTAGCCAATCAGTGGACCTCTTTGGCTAATTCTTTCTTGTCCTCATCAACATGAGCTATACTCTCCATAGACACCCTACTTAAAGCATCAGCCACAATGTTAGCCTTATCGGGGTGATAGTGCATGCTCATATCATAGTCCTTGAGGAGTTCCATCCACCTTCTTTGCCTCAAATTAAGATCCTTTTGGGTGAACACATATTGGAGACTCTTGTGGTCTGTAATGACCCGTTGGTCATTTGTGAATGAGTTCACACTTTTATTTTATAAAAGATCCTTTTTGTAAATTTAAATAAAAAATTTTGGACTATTCAATAATTTTTGTTATTAAGTTGACAAATAATTTTAGATAATTAATTTAGTTGGTGGATTAAAATAATAATTTAATTAATATCCTATACTAATTATTTTATATTTATTAAAAATAGGTTAATAGAATTTATAACTTTTAATACTAATTTCATATTTTTGAAAAAAAATAGAATTAAAATAACAAAATAGAAAAAAAGGGAGAAAGAAAATAAATTAAAAATAAAAGGGAAAAGAAAAAAAATTATTATATATATTAAAAAGGGCTGCACAGTGCAGCCCTATTAAAAACAAATTAAGAGAAACCAAAAGAGGCGACGACAACAAGAAAAACAAAAGCGGACGAAGAAAAATTTACGGGAAGAAAAAGAAAGAAAAAGAAGAGAGGAAAATTTGCGATTTTCATCTTTAAGTGTCAAGGTAATTATTCTCATCCTTTCTATTAAGTTTTCATGAGATTATGAATAGATTTTTAGGGTAGAAACATGTACA
>JBCEWC010003570.1:0-29856 GCA_038996855.1 Solanum aculeatissimum
AGGAGACCTTAGGGTACCAAAAAGGGGCTTAAGGAAATGTTAAATCACGAAATTACCATTAATAAAATGCAACTTTCTGAGACTAAGTAGAGTCAGACGGTGCTACAGTACCCGTCACACTGCCTCACGGACAGTCTCCCCTCCCATCAAAAAACACTTAGCCAAAATTTCATCGCGAACTCTCGGCGGACTTTCTGGAACACTTGACGAGCATTTTGATAGACCGTTTGGTGGTTGACTAGTCCTATCAAGGTCCAGTGAGCCTAACCTTAGCCACCTTGACTCAGCCAAGTCTTGGCCAAGCCACTTTCCCACTTGACGGGATAGTACACTGGCCGTCCAAGCTCAAACAGACCGTTTAAGTGTCCGTGGCTCAGCATTTGTCTCATGGGGTGGTTCCTGGCCACCCCTAGCTCACTGGAGCACCCCAGTACACCCCACATGTCTCGTGACAAGTTTCACGGACCGTGTACCTTCCCTTAGCCACTTTTCTGGGCCTATCTCCAATGTCTTCCGAATTTTAGATAGTCCCACTGTTTGGGCCATAATTTCCTCATCTGAACTCCGAATCGAGTGAAACCAGTTGCGTTGTGAAGATAACTCAAAGCGATGCAATTTTCTATACAGTAGTGCACATGTTTCCACCCACATCAAAAGTTGTGACCATTTGAAGTACACTTCCAAAACTGTCCCTCTAGGCCACCAACTAGTCCATTTTGTGTCCAGCCATTTAAACTCAACCCGTGGCTAACAAAACTCAACCATGACCAGTAGTACATCATATAAGGCCAACCATAAGGATATTTTGAAATTTTTCGGGTTGTTACAGTTTTACATGATTCGGGTGCAAATTTATCTTTTGTGACTCCTTTATTGGCTGTTAAATTTGGTTTGAGTCCTAAAACTCTAAGGGAATATTATTCGGTGTATACTCCCATGGGTGAGTCTATTATTTCTTGGAAAGTGTATCGGGGTTGTCCTGTCTCTATGTTGCATAAAGTAGTCCCCGAGGATTAGGCAAGTTAAATTGCAAGTTCCTAACGAACCCGTGTTGCAGTGGAAGGGTAGTGATTCTGTGGTTAAGGGTCGGTTTATTTCCTACCTCAAAGTCCAGAAGATGATTTATAAGGGGTGCATTTATCATATTGTGCGGGATAGAGATGTGGAGGGTGAGTCACCTAAGCTTGAATTGGTTCCGGTGGTTAATGAGTTTTCTAATGTATTTCTCGAGGACTTTCCTAATATCCCTCCCGGTAGAGAAATAGATTTTGGCATATATCTCCTTCGAGATACTCAACCTATTTCTATTCCTCCTTATTGTATGGCCCCGACGGAGTTGAAAAAGTTAAAAGACCAATTGAAAGATTTGCTAGAAAAGGGTTATATTAGGCCGAGTATCTCACCTTGGGGTGTTCCCGTGTTGTTTGTGAGAAAGAAGGATGGGTCACTTTGAATGTGTATTGATTATCGGTAATTGAACAAGGTGACCATTTTGAATAGGTACCTGTTGCGTAGAATTGATGATTTGTTTGACTAACTTCAAGGAGCTACTCACTTCTCCAAAATAGATCTTCGTTAGGGTTATCCCCAATTGAAGGTGAGGGAGTGTGATATTCCTAAGATGGCCTTTCAGACTCGTTATGGTCACTTCGAGTTTGTGGTGATGTCGTTCGGGTTAACTAATGCACTGGCGGTAATTATGGATCTCATGAATTGGGTGTTTAAACCATTCCTTGATAATTGTGTAGTTGTCTTCATTGATGACATCTTGATTTATTCTTGAAGTGAGCAAGAGCATATGGGTCATTTGAGGTTGGTACTTCAAACGTTGAGGGAGAAACAATTGTATTCCACATTTAGTAAATGTGAATTTTGGTTGGGAGAAGTTGCTTTCCTTGTTCATGTGGTGTCCGGTGATGACATTAAGGTTGATCCTAAGAAAACTGAAGCGATGAAGGATTGGCATAGACCGTTGACTCCTTCGGATATCTGAAGCTTCCTTGATTTAGCTAGTTATTACAAAAGGTTTGTTGAAGGGTTTTCCTCTATAGCGTCTCCATATACTAAGTTGACTAAAAAAAGGCCAAGTTTGTGTGGTCAAATGAATGTGAAAAGAGTTTTCAAACTTTGAAAGATCGACTTACATCGGCTCCAATTTTGACTTTGCCTAATGGGTTAGATACGTTTGTGGTGTATTGTGATGCATTGCGTATTGGTTTGGGTTGTGTGCTTATGCAACATGGTAAGGTGATAGCTTATGCATCCCAACAATTGAAGGTGCATGAACAAAATTATCCAACCTACGATCTTGAGTTAGTGGCGGTAGTGTTTGCTTTGAAAATTTGGTGACATTATTTGTATGGGGTCCATGTGGTTGTCTTCACCGATCACAAGAGTTTACAATATGTGTTCACCTAAAGAGACCTTAATTTGAGGCAAAGAAAGTGGTTGGAACTTCTCAAGGACTATGATATGAGTGTTATCTATCACCCCGGCAACACTAACGTTATGGGGATGCCCTTAGTAGACTCTCTATGGAAAGTGTGACTCATGTGGAAGAGGGGAAGAAGGAGATAGTGAAAGATGTGCATCAATTTTCTAGGTTGGGTGTGAGGTTGGCCGAATCCGACAATGGTGGGATTCTTGTTCAAGGTGGATCTGAGTCTTTCTTAGTGGTTGATGTTAAGAAGAAACAAGACTTAGATCCTTCCTTGGTAGAGTTGACGAATTTTGTTGCCGATGGAATGATTGAGGTTTTCTCCCAAGGGAGAGATATTGTGCTACGGTACCAAGACCATTTGTGTGTTCGGGATGTTGATGACTTAAGGGAGATTATCATGAAAGAGGCCCATAATTCTCAATATTCTATTCATTCGGGATCTACCAAGATGCACCGAGATTTGAAAGAGTTATATTGGTGGCGTGGTATGAAGAAGGATATAGCCAAGTTTGTGTCAGAATGTCCTAATTGCCAACAAGTAAAAGTGGAACATCAAAGGCCCGGTGGCTTGACCCAAGATATTGAAACTCCTACTTGGAAGTGGGATGATGTGAACATGGACTTTATGGTTGGGTTGCCTCGTACTCGTAGGCAATTTAATTCTATATGGGTTGTGATTGATAGAATGACTAAATCGGCTCACTTCTTACTGGTTAAGACTACCTTAGTGCCGAGGAGTATGCTAAGGTGTATATTCGAGAGTTGGTGAGATTGCATGGTGTGCCAAGGTCTATCATATCGGATCGTGGTACTCAATTTACTTCTCATTTTTGGAAGTCTTTTCAAAAGGGACTTGGTACTAAGGTCAAGTTGAGCACCACATTTCATCCTCAAACCGATGGGCAAGCCAAAACAACAATTCAAACTTTGGAGGACATGTTCAGGGTTGTGTGTTGGAATTCAAAGGAAATTGGGATGATCATCTACCTCTCATTGAGTTTGCCTACAATAATAGTTTCCATGCTAGCATTGGTATGGATCCATTTGAAGCTTTGTATGGTAGGAGGTGTAGATATCCGGTTGGTTGGTTTGAAATAGGTGAAGCGGCCTTGTTAGGCCGGGATTTGGTTGTTGGGGCCATTGAAAAGGTGAAGTTAATTAGGGAATGGTTGAAAATTGCTCAAAGTCGCCAAAAGTCTTATTCAGATGTTAGGAAGAGGGATCTTGAATTTCATATTGGTGATTGGGTTTATGTGAAGGTGTCCCCTATGAAAGGAGTCATGCGTTTTGGAAAGAAGGGCAATTTGAGCTCCCGGTACGTCAGACCTTACGAGATTATGGAGCGGGTTGAAAATATGGCTTATAGGTTGGACTTGCCTTTGGACATGAGTTCCATTCATCCGGTATTCCATGTGTCTATGTTGAGGAAGTTGGTTGGTGATCCTAAGGCCATTACACCTTTTGAGGGTGTGACGGTTGAGGAAAATTTGACCTACGAAGAGGTGTCGACTGAAATTTTGGATAGACAAGTGAAGCAGCTTCGCAACAAGGATGTAGATTCGGTCAAGGTGCTTTGGAGGAACCAAGAAGTTGAGAGTGCAACGTGGGAAGCGGAGTTGGACATGATGGAGCGATATCCCTATCTCTTCCAATCTACTCAAGACTAAGGTACTAGGTTCTATCCTTGTATGGTCCTAATTCTTTAAATTCTTGAGTTTCATAACATTGCATGCATATATGAGCACGAAAATGATTTGAATGATGTTTTGACATGAGTTTTTAAAGACTTTTGAAATGATGCATGATTCATTATATGTTTGATGAAAATGTCTCTTATTTGATTGTTGCCCTCAAGCCGTAGTTTTGCTCATTCGAGGATGAATGTTCCTAAGGGGGTGATGATGTAACGACCCAAAAATTGTTGAAATTCATAATGGTTGATCAAGGTTAGTGTTAAACTGGTTGTTGTTAAATTTTGGTAGTCACGGGCGGTATTTAAGTGGCCGGATTCAAAAAGTATCATTTGGTGAAGTTACGAAGCCAGTTGAGCAGTGTACTTTGAAAAGTCATGTATTTTTATATGGGATGAACTGTGTGGGCTTCTAAATATTGAATAAACTCTCTTTGAATTATCTTCGCAACGCAACTGGTTTCACTCAGTTCGAAGTTTGTATGTGAAAGTTATGGTCCTTTCAGTGAGACTGCCCATAATTGGAAGGACGCTGGGAACAAGGTTCTAGAATTGGGCTAAGGGTGGGACCACGGACCATTTGGTGGTCCACGTTCCATAGGGGTTCTCGTGGGTTGGTCCAGTGTGCTCTTGGAGGCTAGGGCCCAAGCCATGGACCAAGTATGGTCCCACGGACCACCTCACGGTCAGTGTGTCCCTTCACGGCCCGTGAGGGGTCCCGTGAATGAGACAGAATGTTGACCAGGGTTCGGGGCTGGACTCCGGACCAAGTGATTCTCCACGGACCAGTACACAGTCCGTGTGCAGCTACACGGTCCATGAGGCCCCTCGTGAAGTGATCCAGAAAGTCCCCTGAGAGTTCAAGTCGTAGCCGAGGCCAAGTGAAGCCTCACGGGCAGGTACACAGCTCGTGTACCAGTAAACGGGCACTGTGTGCCTTCCGTGTGACACTTCTTCAGTGAATTAGTCCATTTTATTAATGGTTAATTCGTAGTTTAATTAGATCCTATGCCCCTTTTAGGCTTTCTAAGGTCTCCTAAACCCCCTAAATCAAACCCTAATCCCTTTTCATCCATTCTAACACTCCTAAAGTCTCTCTAAAATTCTCTCAATCCTCTTGACCTCCATTAATGAAAGCTTGAAGGAATTTAGGAAAATTCATCTCTATTGTAATTCCATCCAATTCTCTTGATTAAACTCAAGGTATGTGGGTTTGATTTATGGATTCCATTTAATCCATGAAGACCCAAGAACATTACTATTTAAATTATGATTTTAAGCTTTCTTTAATTATGGGTTCTTTAAATTTTGAAGTATTTAAATGAATTTAGTTGTGGGCAGTAGAAATTAGGTGATTTAATGATGATTTAAGTTTGAATTTTATGAAATGCATGGAAGTTCTTGAAGGATCAATGTGCATGTCCCTTTAATGGTTTAATATGCATGGGTAAATTGCATTATGTTTTGAATTGGGATTTTATCATGAATTATGTTGAATTACCTATTGAATTATGATTTAAAGTTTGAACCTCCATTACCCATGCACTTGATTTCTCATTCATGGCATAAGCATTGAAGCATGATTATGACGAAGTTCTTGACAAGGGAATGACCCTCATGTTTTGATATGATATATTAAGGCTTGTGATCACATAGTCTCTTGATATGACTATTTGAGCAACATGGGTGTTTACACCAAAATGATATGACAAATATGACAAGTGTGGAGCTACTCTTATGCATAAAGCTTAAGTCCAAAGCCCCGTTTGCCCTAGAATTATGTGTTATGTGTTTACTTTCCACGCTTCTGAAACGATGAGGTGAGTGATGATGCTATGATGGATTGATCAAGATCCTTTGGGTTCTCCTTTGCCATGTCACATCTAGGCCCCACTTTCAAGTTGTGACACCATACAAATGGGTGAATTAAGCAAGTGTCTTGCAAGTCTCAAAAGATATCAATAGAACAAGATAAAATGACAAGAACATAGATAAGATACCAAAGTAACCTTCAGATGTACCAACAGGTAACAAGAGAACAAGAACATGTCTTTTTTTTTTACACGAACCTTAACTTTTTAGCACACAACGACCCTACCGAGTTCAAGTCATGGATCAACACAAGATCTGTTTCTTCAAATAATTCCTTTAAGATTGTACAAGAGTGTAAGAACCTTAATACTCAATTCAAATGCTCATTTAATATTCAACACTTTCAACAAGTAAAAACTAACAATATAGATACCAAAAGTGAGCCTCATTTTTCCAAATCACACCTTTCTAGGCAGCTTGACTGCCTTGCATTGTAACTATATTTTGAATTGGTAAATGGAAAAACCAGGCTTTTCTGTATGCATAAAAGCTGTAGATGAATTTAGGTTGCAAACAATCAAGAATCACTGCAAAATACCTTTTGTACAAGAATTTATAATCGGAACATTAACAGGCACACACAAAGGATTTCTAAGTCGAGACTCTGGACAAAATTTGTCCTAAATTGCATCCACTATTTTGAATCCATAACTACCAAATTTGATTACAAAATAAACATAAGAGTTGTATATACATGTCTTGGGGTTTCAAGTAACCAATCACCATCACAACATACAGCTCACACATCAATATATGCTTAAAATACTAATAGAAGTACTTAGAAGGCTTCTCAGACCAAAAACCTGGCCAGAAACTTTCTCTTTGTTTCGTCCCCTTTTTCAATACCATAAGAACATATTCATAATTTCACATAAACATAAAAGTTGTAGATATGTGAATTGGATTTCCAAAACATATTTACACACTAAACACTCATCTATATACAACGATATATTACATAATTACTAAACACTACACAGTTTCAAGACATAATTTAGCCACTTACCAAAGGGTGGGGGTTTCTGGATCTTTTACTCAAAGGGACTAGTTTATTTTGTGATTTATTTGATGTATAATGGTATGAGGGAGTTTATAAGGTTAATATACTCTTGGAACTGACTTACCTTAGAGGGAACTATATATATATATATATAAGTAAGTTAAGGGGCTGCCCAAGAGATTGTGGCTGCCCAAAACTCATTTTTTTCATTCCTTTTCTTTTGTATCCTCACACCTTAATCTATATTATTATGGCTTGTATTATATATTAGTTTTCATAAAAGTAAACCAAATTACACTAAGACAACCCCTCCCCCTTTCCTTTTTGATGATTCAAGAAAATTAATTCCGCTAACGACACAAATTCGAGTCAAAGAGTTATGAAGTAGGGGTTGATTTTATCTCAAGGGAACATCCTTTTGAAAGTGCGTACATGGTTTAATAGTAAGGGTGTTATCAGACAGGATATGACAAAACTTCATCTCACTGAGGACATAACCTGAGATAGAAAGGAGCGGAGGTCGCGTATTAAGATAGCAGGTTGATAGGCTAATTGGGGTAGGTGGATATCTTGCTTGGTGTTTCAGTAGGATAGGAGGACTAGTCATGTCCTTATATTGGCTATTAAGATTTAACTCTAAAGTTGAAGGTTCGGGATATGGAGACTTGAGTTTGACCAACATAATTGATATCAATAATAAATATTTTGATAGATTAAGGCAAATGGGGGTTGTTTTGGTGGATGTATAACGCGTGCAAGGTTGTGGAACTTATCATTAATCAGGTAATTGAGACTTTAAGATTTTTCTTGCTTTTCAAACATACTTTGAAAAAATATATTTTTCTCTACCTGGTGCATGTGTTGGGACAAGTATGTACTCAACAGAGTTGGTGTTCTTTAATCAGCCCTAGATATGATATTTTGAGAAAAATATTGAATATTTTAATAAGTTATATGTGGTGTGATGTTGGATATCTTTTTTCATTATTGTGATATGGTTACTAGGGGAATACATAGCTGTTGTAATATGTTAGGGGATTTGTACATGCTGTCGTAGTATACTTTTAGAGCATTATGCATGTTGTCATGGACTTGTCGGGGTGACGGGTTGATCTCCTTCCTTGCCATTTATGACAAGTTTTGGGTGTGGATTGAATTGAGACATGTAGTGACCTTTTTGAACATTCGTTTAAACTTATTAAGCTTATTATGAAGTATATTCTTATGTATATTAGTTATGCATATCCATTGTGCACATGTATTTTATAACTCATGTTCCAGGGGGTATTAAAGTAGCGAGTCGAGGATCTTACTAGATTATATTTATATATAACTCACTCTTTATTTGCATATTGATGCAGATACTATGGCTGAGGGTGAGACTTGTGGCTGACAAGTTTATTCTCGTGGACTCTGTTGTTGAGGTGAGCCTTCACATTGTTCGTGGAGGCTATTATTTCAACTCTATCTATTATAATTTATGTTTTTTTCTTCTTGGAGTTTGTATGCCCGACAGTTAAACTCAAATCACTTTATTAGATGTTTCATGTTCTTATTAGGAGATTTGGGCAAGAGATATTTTGTTAAGTTTTCTTTTTCTTCCATAACTTGATATAAGATTTTGATTTGATAGTTATTCCATTTTTATGAGTAGTGATGAAGTTTGGTGTTGCACATGTTGTATCTCTATGCTTTGGTATTTTGTAAGCATGTATGGATGTTTGGTTCTCTCGACAGATGGTGTTGACGGGTGCCAGTCACATGTAAGGGGTATTTTGGGATGTGACAAAGTTGGTATCAGAGCCTAGACTTTATGTCCCAGGTCATAAAGAAGTGTTTAGTAGAATCTAGATCATGGTTATGTAGGCGCCCATACTTATGACCTTGAGGCTACTGAACATTTAAGAGGTATTCTCTTTTTCATTCCTTATCCGTGCATTTAGTTGAATCAAGTTTAACTTTTGAATATTTTTCCCAGATGGCTAAGAAGTGTGTCTCTTCCTCTGTTGTTTGATCTAATGCAGCTGTTGGACGCCATGGAAGACATGGTATTATCTCTAGTGGCATTTACGGTAGGTCTCATCCTACTAGGGCTCAGACTAGGGCATCTACTGCTACTCAATTAGGAGTTATGTATGGGGGACATACTCAAATTGTTGCTCCAGAGCAAGTGTAGAACAGGTTGTTCAAGATGCTCCACAAATAGTGCCAGTTTCTGCACCTACTATCGCCTTACCTATAGATGTTGTGATGAGATTGTTGAATGTGTTAGAGGCATTGGTGCCTAATCAAGGTGGAATCCTAGTTCCTCAGAATACTACACAAACGCAAGAACAAATTCAGTTGAATATTGATGCGACACAGACACAACATTTGGCCCCTCAACAAGTTGGTTATCCAGTTGCAACTTCAGGAAAACCAAAAGATCTTAAGGATTTTATGGGCCTTAAGCCACCAGAGTTTGATGCGACACTAACTTCTATTGAGCCTTAGAAGTTCATTGATCGTGTGAAAAGATACTTACTACATTATGGTTGAAAGAGACTCATAGTGTAGAATTTACCACTTTTATGTTCTCAGGATCTCTAGAGGCATGGTGGACTTCTACTCAGTGAGGTAGACAAGAAGGGTTACGACCTATTACCTGGTTAGAGTTTTTGATTATGTTTAAGGATAGGTTTATTCTATTGAGAAAATAAGATGATATGAGACGCCAGTTCCATGATTTGCGTTAGGACAATATGGCAGTTACAGAGTATGAGGCCAAGTTCATTGAATTGTCCAGGTATGTTCGATTTTTTATTACAAATCTAAGGGAGAAAGTAAAAAGATTTGTCGATCGACTAGAGAACCGCTATCATGGTCCTGTGATACGAGATGTGAAAAATAGTTCATATTCAGATGTGGTTGACACTGCTCTTCGTTGTGAGTCCTATTGGGAGATAGATAAAATCGAGCAAGAAAGAAAAAAAGACATAATATAGGTGGATTTAGTGGTGATCCATCTGGAGGCAAGAGTGGATTTCATCGTGGGCAGTCTAAGCCTACTCAGTTAGAGTCAATGATGTAATCTTTTAAGAGTGGTTATCCAGCTAAACAGAGTCAACAATAGATGTAGAAGAAGGGTGATAATTCCTCACAACCTGGATAATGCCCAAGTTGTTCTAATTATGGTAGAAATCATAATATTCACTGCTTTTGTATTGGTGGTCCTTGTGTTCACTTGTCGTGAAAGAGGTCATATTGCTAAATTTTTTCCTAGGGAAGATTTTAGTACTAGTCATGCTACTACATAGGTGCAGAGGAATATGGCAGATACTCAGGCTCAGATTCAGCCAGCTAGGGCCGCTCTATTAGGTACTCGAAGACAGGGTCTATGGGGTGCACAAGTTGCTCAAGGAGCAGGTGGACCACCTAGATTATTTGCTATAGCTAGATAGGATGTTGAGGGATCTAATGTTGTAGTCACAGGTATTATTACTGTCAACTCTCATGAGGCATATGCTCTGATTGATCCTTGTTCTACATATTCATATGTATCCCTATCTTTTGTTTTATCTTTAAAATGATGAGTTCAAACTCTTAATGTGTCATATATGGTTATGACTCTAGTAGGGGAGACTTTATCAATGGATTTAGTGTATAGAGATTTGGTTATATCTGTGCAAGGCAAGGACACAATAGTTGTTCTCTTAAAGTTGTCATTATTTGTCTTTAATGTGATCATGGGCATGGATTGGTTAGCATCATGTTATGCTTTGGTTGATTTTTATGCTAAATTGGTACATTTCAATTTCCCTAGAGAACCATCTTAATATGGAAAGACATGACTCCTCTGACATGGGGAAATATAATATCTTATGTAAAGGCTCGTCGAATGATTAATCATAGGTGCTTTAGTTTTATTGTTACTACCCATGATACTCGAGGGGAGGATGTTACTATCGATAACATTCCAGTTGTGCGAGAATATTTTAATGTTTTTCCAGATGACTTACTTGGGCTACCTACGATTAGAGAAATTGAGTTCAATATTAATTTAGTGATAGACACTCAACCTATCTCTATTCTTTTGTATCGTATGACTCTAGCTGAGTTGAGAGAATAAGGGGTTCATCAGGCCTAGCATATTATCTTGGGGTGCCCTAGTGTTATTTGTGAAAAATAAAGATGGCACGATGAGAATGTGTATCTGTTACAGGCAGTAGAATAAGGCATCAATTAAGAACAAATACTTGTTGCCTTATATTAATGATTTATTCGATCATCTGCAGGGTGCTACTCACTTTTCCAAAATTGATTTGTGATCAGGTTATCATCAACTGATAATAAAGATCGAAGATATCTCAAAGATAGCCTTTCAGACTAGGTATAGACACTTTAAATTTTTGGTGATGTCTTTCGAATTAACTAATGCACTTGCAACACTTATAGACCTCATGAAAAAGGTATTCAAGCCATACTTAGACCAGTTTGTGATTGTATTCATTAATGATATTTTGGTCTATTCTTGAGATGAGGCTAAACATGAACATCATTTGAGAGTTATATTGCAGACACTTAGGGAATGAAAATTTTATGCTATGTTCTCAAAATGTGAGTTTTGGTTGGGAACAAATTGGCTTTTTAGGACATGTGGTGTCACGAGATGGGGTTCAAGTCGATCCATAAAAGATAGAAGTTGTTCAAGATTAGCCTCGGCCTAATACTTCTATAGAGATACACAGTTTCTTGGGGCTAGCTAGATATTACAAATAGTTTGTGGAGGGTTTCCCAAGGATAACCACTCCATTGACATGTTTAACTCAGAAAGGTATGACTTTTCAGTGGTCAAATAGATGTGAAGAGAGTTTTCAGAAATTAAAGATTGCATTGACTACAACTCTTATTTTGACCCTACCCACGTCAGAGGGTGGTTTCACTATTTATTGTGATATGCCTAAAGTTGGATTGGGATGTGTCTTAATGCAGAATAGTAAAGTAGTGGCTTATGTTTCTCGATAGCTAAAGATTCATAAGAAGAATTATCCAACACATGATTTAGAATTAGTTGCAATCATATTTACACTCAAGATTTAGCGTCACTACCTTTATGGTGAGTCGTGTGATGTCTATACTGATCAAAAGAGTTTGCAATACATCTTCAAGCAAAGGAGATTTGAATTTGGTGCAACGATAATGGTTGGATCTACTTAAATATTATGATCTTATTATCTTGTATCATCTTGGAAAGGTGAACGTGGTGGAAAATGCCTTGAGTAGGAAGTCTATAGGCAGTTGGCCTAGATTTCTGTTGAAAAATGACTTATGGATAGGGATATTCAGTGTTTAGTCAATCAGGAAGTTCGAATTGATCATACATTGCTCGATAGGTTTCTTAAAGGTATGGGGGTGCAATCATCCTTAGTTGGAGAAATCATGGCTTGCCAATATGACGATCCTCAATTTGCTAGATTATGAGATTTAGTGTAGAGTGAAGGCATGAAGTTATTCTCAATTGATGGCTAGGGCGTTTTTCATCAATATGATAGATTGTGTATACCCATGGTGGGTGAGGTAAAACGTCTAATACTTTAAGAGGATCATAGCTCGCAATACCCCATCCATCCAGGTGCTTCAAAGATGTATCAAGACTTGGATGGTTTGTACTGGTAGAAAGGTATGAAGGCTGATAGTTTGGTATCATGACCCAAGCCTAGGGAGTAGGCATAACACGATGAATGGAGATCTTGAGGGAATTCCAAACAAGTCTCTTAAGAATGCATAGCATATCCTAGGTTGCGAACGCATAAATTAAAGAAAATAACACATAATTTCTAAGGAAAGTGGGACTTTGGACTCATGCTATGGGGATGTTATAGGGAAGAGGATTAACATAGATCACATAGCAAATAAAGTCTAAGGGGTGGATAAGTATGGCTCACACTATGGGGGCAATTAGGGACTTAAGACTTTCAACCCATCCATACAATAAACACTCAACACATAAAAGGGGATAAGGTACTAAGGGAGTCACTCATAATAAATAGAATAATAAGAGTCAAGCTCATAACATACATAACCAAATATCCAACAAAAACCTCTAATACAAATGGAACGGGGCCCAAGACATCTCTCGGGCTTACCCTCAAAAGATAGTATCTAAAAAATATACTAGTCTAGATAAAGTATGAAAGTAATGGCTATTGTCACCCAGAATGGAGGACTCACCAAAAGTGATGTAAGGACCCCGACTTTGGAAAGACTTAACGATGCTTGAAAATTGATTTCAAAAGTTTTTGACCAAGGAGACACCCCATGTTTACCTCTACGAGCCGTGAAGGGGGTCCATGAGCTGTGGAGGCTACCTAAGGGTGGCCATTGGCCTTGTGTGTGGCGTGTTGTGGATTAAGGTGGAGTTCAAGACCAAGTGGCCCTCCACTGATCCCTTCACGGCTTGTGGTGCTCACCACTAGCCGTGAAAGTGACTCGTGGTAGGTGCCCTTGGCTTAAAGCCACTATATGGCCTAAGGCACCCACCAGGATCCTTGATACAGTCCCTGAAACCCCACACGGCTCGTGTGGGAGTCCCGTGAGGGTATTGGTCTAGAACTTTTCTAAGTATGGAATCATGATCTCAGAACTTAGATCTTTGTATGGAAGTTTTGTACGGACCGTGGAGCGTTGTACGAATCGTTATGCCTTCAATGGAAACACCCTTAACTAGAAAATATTTTTCCAAGGATTGTCTCATGGACACCCATACGGTTCTTGTGCCCTCACATGACCTGTGGTGCCCTCCCACGAGACCTCTAGCAACTTTTTAAAGCTCATTTCATTAATGGCCTGTAACACCCCACATCTTATGTGTACTAGTCCTATACATATGGATAATGATATGACTTGATCGAATGAGTATCAATTTTAAAAAGGCCTAACTTTTAGATTGGAGGGCTATCTTTACGTCTAACGCCTAAGATAAGCAAGTGTATATAAGTTTAGGTTAAATTAAGGAGATTATGACCTTAAATGAACTAAAAGAAGTGAGGTTCTTGTGGGACTTTAAGAAGCTAGCAGGTGAGTCTCCTGCGTGCTTAGCTTAAATAAGCTAGATAGATGGAGAAGATTAATTCATACATGAGTGCACTCACTTGAGGCCCAAAATTTAGTAAAAAGAAAAAGAAACAGAGATGAGGCCCAATCCCAAATCTATCCAAGTCCAACAAAGAATAAAGCCCAAGTTAAGGGTGTCATTTTAGCCCATGATTTAGCATTATAAAGGGACAATATTGGCAGCCCAATATGAATAGAAAAAGGGCCCAAGTACATTGACAACCAACTTAATGATTTGGGCCCAAACTAATTGAATGGAAAAGAGAAAAATGGACATCCATGGCCAATCGAATTGGTGTCCATTAAGGCCCAAGTGAAAGAGCCAAGCAGGTGCATCACCAACCTGCTAAAATATATCTTAAAATAAAGGAGAAAGTCGTCTAAGAGTGGCCCTTTAAAAGGGGCTAAAATCAGCTCCTTAGAGTCACTTAACATTGGAAAAAACCTCCCAACTTTGATAAGTTTTTCTCCTTGCTCTCTCTTGACTTTGCAAAGCAGCCAAAACACACTTTTAGGGTTCTTGAGGAGGAATTGATCCTTGAAGTCTAATTTAAGTATAAATAACTATGGATTTAGTATAATTTTTCCATGAAGAATATAAGGAGTATGTTGGTTATGCTTGTGTTGGATATTTGGACAGCACGTGTTCTAAAAATTGTTGCTCACTTTTCTTATTTATTGAGGGACCTTTATCTTCTTAGTTGGATTTACTATTGATGAGGGTTGAGGTTCTTAAGGGGTTTAGATCAAAAATCATAAACCAAGGTTGCTGCACCATTTTTTGTTTTCCTTAGAAACAAGTTCTTTTATTGTATCTTGAATGTGCTTTAATTGGAATTTGTAAGCTGATGAGTGGGGACTGTTGTCCCACGTCCCTTATCTGTTTTGGGGCTGTTTTGATGTGTAAAAATGTTGAGAACAGTTTGGTGGAAGTTGAAACATGTTTGAATTGTTGACGTCAAAATATTATGGAAAAGGTGTAATATTATGCTACCTAATTGTGTGTTTGTACTTAGTAAACTATTGTGAGCTTATTATGGGACTTAAGCAAGCTAGATATGACATGTATATGAGAACACATATTAGAAAATATGATTAGAAGTGGAAAGGTTGAAAGAATAATCTTGGGTTGATGAATATAAACTTGCTGCCCAAGCGTTATTCTTTACGAGATTGGACTGCGAAGACATGTTTATTAGCTACTAATACTATTTTTATCCGCTACTTTATTGTAGATAAATATTTGGAAAAAAGAGGTTACTTCAAGGTAATAACGAGGTGGTACGACAAAGTGTGTAAGACTACTCAATTTCCTATTATTTGACATGAAATCTAAATCGTTCCTTGGCACATAGAGGCACTTGAAAATTCTAACATAGTTAATAACCATGTCTCCACTCTTTAACATGTACATATGTTCCAAAATGTAGTCCTTGCCATGTCTACATATATACTTTGGATACCAAGATATATGAGTTCTCTCTTTTAGCTAAATCAAGTCCATGTGTTATTTCATCCCTTACATATTTTATTAATTGTGTAACCTACTCTCTTCATTATGGTGCTATCTTATATGATTATATACATGTCACATGTTATGTCTATAGTCTTGAAGGTCAAAATGTTATGACCACCAAAAGAACAATCTAAAAAGTAAATGAAAGATATAAGTGAAATTGCTTATTGATGGGTGGTATCCCAGGGGTGGAAGAAACACCTAGCATGGATCGTCCCATATTATGGGAAGTATCCCAGGGGTGAAAGGAAAGCCTAGCATAGGTCGATCCCGATATTGATTTTCCACTAATCAACTGGTTGTATTATATACTTCGCACAAATTGTAAAATAAAGAAAGGTAAAGTAATGAAAAATACATAAAGTACATGATTCCATAATATCACTAAAGGTGGTCCGTTATCCTTACACCAGTGCATGATTTCATTTGAGTTCTTGTTTCACATGTAGTTATTTTTTCCTCACATATTCAATACATTATCTTGTACTGACGTCCCTCATAGAGGACCTGCATTTCATGCTACAGATAGACTATGTAAAATAAAGTATGGTCATGTCTCGTATTCTAGACATTATGGCTCAAATGGCCTAGTCTTATGTATTTCCTTTTGGTTTGTTATTACTATCTACTTTCCAAAAAACATGTTGAGTGTGGAAATCGCTTATAATGTTCATAGATAGTGCATGATTACAGGTTGGTTCTCTCGATACTTATCGGCAATGGGTGCTAATCTGCCTTGATGGGAATTTGGGCGTGATAAAAGTGGTATCAAAACGGGTCATCCTAGGAAGTCTACAAAGTCGTATCTATGTAGAGTCTTGCTTATGGATGTGTTGTGCACCATATTTATAAGCAGGAGGCTACGTAGCATTAGGAATTGTCACTCTCTTGTCATTATTTAGATCATGCCATAGGGACAAATATTGTAGGTGGATCGTGTCTAACCTCTAAATTGTTTTGTATAGTGAGTATGTCATAAACAAGGAAAAGCAAAGGCAAAGAGAAGGAAGTAGAAATGATTGTTAAAGGTACCAGTCAGGTGAGACAACAAAATAAGGATCAAGATGAGTCTCTGTCATAAATATCTCCAACTCCTCCAGCTCCTAATAAACCAAGAAGTAGTGAAATTTCCCTAGAACCACATACTAATACTACTGTGCAGGATCTGAGAAATGCAGTCCAATTGTTGACTCATATAGTTGCTGGCCAAGGTTAAAGACAAGAAGGCCTAGTCACTGGTGTAGGTGGTGTGGATAGGGCAGCTAGCACGAGCATATGTGATTTCCTCAATTTAGACCCTCCATCATTCACCAGGTCAGATCTTAATGAAGATCCACAAGACTTCATCGATCAAATCCAATGCACTTTAGATGTAATGCATGTTAGTGGTACAGAAGCTGTTGAGGTAGCTATATACAGATTAAAGGGTCTATCTATACTATGGGATGAAGCTTGGAAGCAACTTAAGGGTATAGATGTACCGATAACTACTTGGCAGTAGTTCAAAAATATATTTCTTGACCATTAATTGCCCTTAGAGATTTGAGAGGCCCGTGCAGACTAGTTCTTGAACCTCCACCAAGGGAATATGAGCGTGAGGGAGTATAGTCTTCAATTTAATTCCCTGTCCAAGTATGCTCCTAATGTAGTTGCTACTATGGAGGATAGAGTTCATTGCTCTATGGATAGATTGGATTCATATCTGGTCAGATATTTTACCATTGCTTCTTTGAACAAAGACATTAATATAGAAAGGATGCATGCTTTTGTATAAATATTAGAGGATCAAAGGTAAAGAAGAAGGGCACAAGAGTTAGAAAGGGGGAATTCCAAGAGGGCCAGATCTACAGGGTAGTTTACACCATCCCAAGGTGAGTTTAGGCCTCAGTTTTCTTATAGATCGCCTAGGCCATCATCCTTCTACACTGCAACTAGTGCTCCACCATAACTTCAAGCGTCTAGAAGTAATCAATATGGGAAAAGGAGTGAAGGCCAAGGTGCACGGATAATGGGATACTTGACAAGCTAACAAATGCCTCTTAGGCAGCCTTGCAAGCAATGTTGAGGAGTTATTTAGGTATATATCGCATTGGGACATATACTTGTTATTAGTGTGGTGTGCTAGAGCATATGATGAGAGATTTCCCGAGAAGACGCATAGATGATATAGCACAACCTACTGGATCAGTTGTTGCATCATCATTATCAGTGCCTCTATTAGGTGGAGGTCGGTATGTTTCTATCAGTCATGGTAGAGGTGTTCGGGGGCAACATGCTCTAGTGGAGTCCAAAATCATATTTATGCTCTTAGGGAGTTGACAAAATATGGAAGTTTTACCCGATGTGGTTACAGGTACCTTGTCCATCTTTTCATATAATGTGTATGCATTAATTGACTTTGGTTTTACACTACCATACATCACTCCACTAGTTTTTGGGAAGCTTAAAAGAACACTTAAATTGTTGAACAAACCATTTGAAGTGTCTACACCAATCGGTGAATTTATTTTAGCTAGAAGGGTCTATTACAACTATGTGGTAACTATTTGTGAACATGATACATTGGCTGACCTTATTGAGGTAGAAATGGTGGAATTTGATGTTAAAATGGGTATGGATTAGTTGGCTTCTTTCTATGCCATGGTGAATTGCATAACTAAGAGTGTGTACTCTCACTTTCCAAATGAGGCAATCCTTGAATGGGAAGGCAATGTTGGGGCACCAAAGGGTAAGTTTATCTCTTATTTTAAGGAAAGAAAGATGATTTCAAAGGGATATATATATTATCTAGTTAGAGTGAGGGATATAAAGACAGAATCACCAACTTTTCAATCTGTTCCAATAATGAAAGAATTTGTTAATGTGTTTCCTGAAGAGCTTCTAGGTTTATTTCCAAAACGAGAAGTAGATTTTGGTATTGATTTACTTCCAGGCACTCAACCTATATCCCTACATATAGAATGGCCCTGAAAAAATTACATGAATTAAAGGAGCAATTAAAAGACTTGCTGAAGAAAGGTATTATAAGGCCTAGTGTCCCCTTGGGGGCACCAATGTTATTTGTACATAAAATGGATGGCATATTGGGAATGTGTATCGACTATCGATAATTGAATAGGGCAAAAATTAAGAATAAATATCCCCTCCATGGTATTGATGATTTATTTGATCAGTTACAGGGTGCCAAATACTTCTCAAAAATTGATATGAGATCAAGCTATCACCAAGTGAGGGTGAAGGAGAAATATATACCTAAGACAGCCTTCCGAACAAGATATGGTCATTTTGAATTTCTTATTATGTCATTTGTTCTAACAAATGTACAGTAGTTTTATGTATTTGATGAATAGGGTGTTCAAGTCATTCCTAGATATGTTTGTTGTATTATTTATATATGATTTTTTTATATATTCAAGGTCAGAAGAGGACCATGCAATTCATTTACGACAAGTATTACAAGTTCTTCATGATCGATAATTGTATGCCAAGTTTTCTAAAAGTGAATTTTTGTTAAAATCAGTAGAATTCTTGGGTCATACTGTATCTGATGGAGAAATAAGGGTTGATTCACAAAAGATAGAGGCTGTGAAAGATTGGCCAAGGCCATCAACACCTACGAAAGTTTGAAGCTTCCTAGGGTTGGCAAGGTATTACAGAAGGTTTGTTGAAGGTTTTTCTTCTATTTCTACACCTCTAAATAAGTTGACACACAAGATAGGAAAATTTCAATAAAATGGTGCATGTGAAAGGAGCTTCCAAGAGTTGAAAAGTAGGATAACTTCTACACCTATACTAGTACTTTTAGAAGGCACAGAGGGGTATGTAGTGTATTGTGATGTTTCAGGAGTTGGCTTAGGGTGTGTATTAATGCAACATGGTAGGGTAATTGCTTATGCCTCGAGACAACTACGACCACATGAGAAATACTACCCAACATATGATCTTGAGCTAGTAGTGCTTGTATTTGCTTTGAAAATATGGCCCCACTATTTGTATAGGGTTCGCATTGACAAATATACTGACTATAAGAGCCTGCAGTACATTTTTAAGTAGAAAGACCTAAATTTAAGGCAGTGGAGATGGCTAGAGTTAATAAAGGATTACAACGCTGATATACTATACCATCCAGAGAAGCAAACATGGTAGCCGTTGCTCTAAGTCGTAAGACAATCATGAATATTAGTGATCAGACCGTGGTAAGTCAAGGAGTGGGTAAGGATCTATGTCAATTAACAAGTTTGGGAGTCCGCCTTCTTGAAACTCCAAAGGAAGGGATTATTGTGGATAATGCTGTAGAGTTTTCATTAGTAAATGAGGTGAAAGAAAAGTAGTTCAAGGATCCTATTCTACGATGACTTAAGGAGAAGGTGAAAGGATTCTATTCTATGATGACTTAAGGAGAAGGTGAATCAAGGTATGATGAAAGGCTTTGAACTTACACAAAATGGAGTACTTTATTGCCAAAATAGATTACATGTGCCTGATATTCATGGATTAAGAAGGAGGATAATGGATAAAGCCCATCATTCAAGATATTCTATCCATCCGGGATCAACTAAGATGTATCATGACCTAAAGGGAATGTTATGGTGGGGAGGCATTAAAAAGGACCTTACCTAATTTGTGGCTCAATGTTCGAATTGCCAACAAGTTAAAAATGGATCATCAAAAGTTGGGAGGTTATATGCAATGTATAAAGTTTCCAACTTGGAAGTGGGATATGATCAATATGGATTTTGTTACTGGGTTGCCTCGCTCATTTAAGAAGTTTGACTCCATATGGGTAATAGTTGATAGACTCACAAAGTCAGCACACTTCCTACCCATTAAGAATGATTATACGGCGGAAGAGTATGAAAAGTTATACCTCAAAGAGATAGTTAGGATACATGGGTCCCAATCTCCATTATATGTGATTGGGGAGCTCAAGTCACCACAAAGTTTTGGAAGTCCTTCCAAAAGAGTTTAGGAACACAAGTGAATTTAAGTACAACTTTCCATCCTCAAATAGATGGTCAAGCAGAACGCACCATTCAAACACTTGAAGATATGTTGCGAGCTTGTGCATTGGAAATCAAGGGTAGTTTGGTGGACCATTTGCCACTTATTGATTTTTCCTATAATAATAGTTACCATTCAAGCATCAAAACGACACCTTATTAAGCTTTGTATGGAAGGAAATCTAGGTTGTCAATCAGATGGTTTGTGTTATGACATTAAAGAAGGGGAAGCGTCACTGGTGCTCAATACCGTAATTGTCCGAGTAACACACTGAACATACTAGTTAACTAAACTAAGGGCCAAAAGATTGGACAACATAACATCTATAAAAGTAAGACTTGACCATTTGGGTCATGACTTGCTTAACAGTAAACCAAGCACATCAAGATAGGTAAGCTAAAATGATAAAGTATTGGCTAGCCGACAAGGATGCAACTATAGAGGTATAGTTACACACTACATATACACATATCAATCCCATGACAGGAGACTGAAAGGTACGAAAACAAAACCTAAAAATATACGTCCACAATAACCTCTAAGAGTGTCACTAACATTGCAAGGACAGGGCTCCGACTATACCCAACTGTACAACAAAAATTAAGCATTCTGTGAAAGCTCCAGGAAGAGGTGGAGCTTACCAACTCATAGCTGAACCAAGCTCCTAGTGGAGAGGTCGGTCAAAGTCCCTACCTGAACTTACACACACGAAATAAAATGCAGCATCCCCAGGCAACGGGACGTCATTACGAATAAACATGTACTGGTATGTAAGGCAAATAGTAAAACCATAGATAACTGAAGTAAAAAGGGTAATATAAATACCACCTGTGACCGAAATTCAAGTAACCTTAATGACTAACACTCAACTTCCTAGTGATTAAATATGCATGGTATGCTCAAGTAATCACATGTCGTGAATACATATATATAGATGCAAGTGCATGACAAACCCAACCAAATGCTAGCAATGGTGGTCCTTTTTGGGAGCTACCCAACATCGTATTTGCCAACCTGTGGCCATCCGTATAATATACATATATATAGTCAGTTGGGCAAATAGGACCCATACTTCTGATTATAGCTCAAAGTCCATGCATAACGTGCAATGAATGACATGAATGCACATCGTAGGCCATAATACTTATCCTCATAACATCATATCGTTGTCGTAACATATACATATGACCTGGGGGATCTTACATGTCTTTCAAATAAGTTTGACAACTTAACTCAATATTTAGAATGAGGCCTTAATTCTGAGAATGTTCATAAAGGTGCTTCACATAATGCTTACACTTGGTTCCATGTCAATTAGTAAAAGAAAGAACTTAGAAAGAATAAAGTGCCTTAGTAGTTTAAATAGGAGCGTTATGCTGGAGATTATTGAAAATTAACATGTTACTTTTTAAGTTCTTGAAATATGGTGTTAATAAGAAAAAAAGACTGATTATGAATATTACATTCCCCTCGTAACCTGCCTTTATTTTTAGTGACACCCCACAAAAAAAGAGCAATACTTCAACATATGGACCGATAGTCAGGAAAATACCAATAATTGATCTATATATATTGAATGTCCAGTTGAGCGTTAGAATGGAATATTAAACTAACACAATCATGAAAATAATCCAACTACAATCCTAATGCCTTTCATAGAAGGTCTTCCTAGCAACAGAATGGTAAAATATCACATTTGAAGTTTTAGGAATTTCCTAAATTTCATGCTAAAAGGAGGGACGGAGCTTAGCCTTAACATACCTTTCCAACGGACGTCCGAATGCCCGAAGTTCCTTCACGAAAGTTTTTACTAACGTCCTAAGATTTACAAATACTATATATACGCAGCTTCAAAACACCTACAAATAGTCCATAAATTAGTATTAATGACCAAATTTTCCATATAGCATTTATGCGAGGAAACGTCCGTAGAACTTCATAAAAATGGTCATATAAGAGCCCCAAAATGAATAGCTGAACAAACCAACTGCAAACATACAATGACCAGCAAGAACACCACCTTTTCACAGTCTAAAAATAACCCCAAACAAAGCTAATAAGAGGGGAAAATAATCGCAAAGTGTAAGACCCACATTTCTAGGCACACGGGAAAAGTTTAATGGTAAAAATGTGAAGAACTTACCAAAATTACTTATGGACCAGGTGGGAGATTTCTCTTCATTTTGTGAAATGTTTTGGGATGAATTAGGTTTGTTTTTAGCTTTAAAAGATCACAATAGCCAACATCTTTGTGGGCTCTACCCGACTCGGCCCATGACCTGGTTTTCTGCTCAGGCAATCACGGTAAAACTCTCATAACCTTTTATTCTAAAGTCAAATTAATACAGATTTTGTGTGTTGCAAACTAAACTCGTAGTCGTTCAATTTAATAGGTCATAGACCTTCTAACTCCTTATATTTTGGAAGATATGGTTTGATACATTTAACTCAAATTTAAGAAGGATTTCTTAAAGAAACTTACAGTAACTTTGGCTAACCTTTATCTTGCAACTTCCTTGACTCAAAACTTAACATATGAACTTTGGGATATAAAAATACCCCTTAAGAATCCATTATTATCAAATTATGCACTCTTAGTCCTATTCGAGAGGAGAAACTGAATTTAACCCTTTTGAAAAGGGTGGGGTGCTTCTCAGGCTATTTCTTTAATCTCAAATGTATATTTAGGGGATTCCTTGGACTTAAAATTTTATTTTCTTAATATTGACACTAATTTTAAGCCTTATTATCCTTAGGTTCTATCCAAAACCATATATTCCTTACATAACATGCCACAGTATATATATTATGGAGGACGAGAAACACGGGGTCTCACAGTCTCCCTCCCTTAAAACATTCATCCACGAATGTGTCAAAACAACCCCTTGGTTTCATTACTATCTACCATTTTTTTAGGATATACCTGTTATCCTCCAACCAATAATACCTCTAAATCATTTAAAATTTAAGTTACTGTAAAAAGATAACTGCTAATTTTGAAATATGACTTACCTTAAGTTGTAAACAACTGGAGGGGGGGGGGTGCTTCTTCATCATATCCTCTTCGGCTTCCCAAGTTATTTCTTCAATATTGTCATTTTGCCATAACACTTTCATGGAGGCCACTTCTTTATTTCGAAGCTTCTTTACTTGCCGATCTAAAATAGCCATTGGTACTTCTTCATAAGATATGTCTTCAGAAATATGAATATCTCTAATGCACTTCCGCAACATAGATACACGAAACACTAGATGGACTGCCCCCAATTTTGAAGGCAAATCAATTTCGTATGCCACCTTGCCAACTTTTTGAATAATCTTATACGGTCCAACATACCTAGGACTAAGCTTCCCTTTCTCTCCAAATCGCATGATACCCTTCATAGGTGATACTTTCAAGAAAACTCAATCTTCTACACCAAACTCTAAGTCTCGTCGTCAAATATCTGTATAAGACTTCTATCGACTCTGGGCTATTTGCAATCAATATCTAATAATTTTCACTTTGTCCATCGCTTGCTTTACTGGATTAGGGCCCATCAACTTTGCTTCCATGACCTCAAACCAATTGATCGATAACCTACATCTTCGCCCATATAGTGCTTCATAAGGAGCCATTTTAATTCTAGCTTGGAATCTGTTATTATAAGCGAACTCGATAAGAGGTAAATGATCATCCCAACTTCCTTTAAAGTCCAGCATGCAGGCACGTAACATATTCTCAATGGTCTGAATGATACGTTCTACTTGTCCATTAGTTTGTGGATGAAAAACAGTGCTAAGATTTACTTGAGTGCTCAGACTCTTCTGAAAAGACTTCCAAAAATACGTCATAAATTGAGCCCTTCGATCAAAGATAATAGATAATAGAACTCCATGAAGGCGAACAATCTCTCGAATATAAAGCCTAGAATAATCCACCGCTGAATATGTCATTCTTACTAGGAAGAAATGAGCATATTTTGTTAGCCTATCAATGATTACCCGAATAGAATCATACCTGTATGAAGTACAAGGCAAATTAGTGATGAAGTCTATATTTATCATGTCCCATTTCCATAATGGAATCTCAATATACTGAGCTAGCCCTACAGGTCTCTGATGTTCTACTTTAACTTGCTGGTAATTGGGACATTAGGCTACCATCTCTATAATATCCTTTTTTATGCCATTCCACCAATAAACTTGTCGAAGGTTTTGATGTATCTTTGTGACCTAGGGTGGACCGAATATCTGTAAGAATCTTGGCACGAAGTCCTCTAATGTTTGACACACATAAGCGACCCTGGAACCTAAGGACTCCATCTCCAATTAGCACAAATAAAGAATGTTGCTATTATGGAATACCTTCCCTCAGTGTCATAAGCTTAGGATCCTCATGTTATGAAGATTATGCTGTATTTTGGACATGTACTCCTCCATCCCCTGCTCCTACCAATCGCACTTGCAAACTTGCTAGCTGACATAGATCTTTTGTCATTTTAACCTTACCAGCTTTAACATGGCTTAGACTTCCATGGACTTCTGGCTAACTGCATCGGCAATAACATTAGCTTCACTAGGATAGTATAAAATGTCAACATCACAATCCTTTAGTAATTCTAGCCACCTCCTTTGTCATAGGTTCAACTCCTTCTGCTTAAATAAATATTGGAGGCTCTAGTGGTCAGTAAAAACATTAATATGAACCCCGTATAAATAATGCCACCAAATCTTTAGGGCAAAAATAATTGCGGCAAGCTCAAGATCATGGGTAGGATAGTTTTTTTTTCATGTTTTCACAATTGTCTGGAAACATATGCGATAACCCAACCATACTGCATAAGAACACAACCTAGGCCAATTCTCGAGGCATCACAATATACAATGTAACCTTTGGTTCCATCAGAAAGAGCCAAGATAGGTGCGGTAGTAAGCCTTTTCTTTAGCTCTTGAAAATTCTTTTCACATTCTTCAGTCCATAGAAACGTAGTTGCTTTATGTATCAATCTTGTTAGTGGTGCAACGATAGAGGATAATTCCTCAACAAACCTCCTATATATCCTGCCAAGCCCAAAAAGCTACGAACCTCTGTTGGATTCAAGGGTCTTGGCCAGGCCAATACTGCTTCAATATTCTGGCCATCAACCTTAATACCTTCGCCTGTAATAACATGGCCAAGAAGAGATACCAAAGTTAACCAAAATTCACATTTAGAGAATTTAGCATATAACCAGTTATCCTGGAGAGTCTGTGATATAGCTCGCAAGTGGTCTGCATGCTCAGCTTCTAACCATGAATATATCAAGATGTCATCAATAAATATAATCACAAATTCATCCAAAAATGGTTTAAAGACTCTATTCATTAGATCCATAAAAGTAGCTCGGGCATTTGTAAACCCAAAAAACATGACAAGGAACTCAAAATGTCCATACCTCATCCTAAATGTTATCTTTGGAATATCAACATCCCTGACTTGCAACTGGTGGTACCCAGATCGCAAGTCAATCTTTGAAAAGCATTTGGCACCCTGCAATTGGTCAAACAAGTCATCAATCCGTAGAAGAGGATACTTGTTCTTGATAGTGACTTTGTTTAGCTGCCTATAATCAATACACATCCGTAAGGATCCATCTTTCTTTCGAACAAAGAGCACTGGAGCACCCCATAGAGATGTACTTAGCCTAATTAAGCCTTTATCAAGTAAGTCATTCAGTTGTTCCTTCAATTCCCTTAGCTCTTCAGGAGCCATTTTTTAGGGAGGAATGGATATATGTTGCGTGTCGAGGACCAAATCTTTAGCAAAATCAATTTCTCTTTCAGGGGAATCCCTGGAAGCTTATCAGGAAATACCATCAGAAATTCATTCACAATAGGGACTAACTGAAGGGTCCCCGACTCCTTATCAACAACCCTAGAATGAACTAGATGGTATATACAACCTTTAGCGATCAACTTTCAAGCCCTAATGTATGAAATAAACTTACCCTTGGGCGAGGCAACATTACCTTTCCATTCAAGGATAGGCTCACCTAGAAAATAAATGTAGACTAGCTTCACTCGATAATCAATATTAGCATAACAAGCAGCCAACCAATCTATACCCATAAAGATATCAAAATCTAACATAATCAATTCAATTAAATCAATGGAGGTTCGACGTTCATTAATTAGCACTGTAAAACCTTGATAGATGTGACTAGCTATAATTGAGTCACCAATCGGCGTAGACACCTCAATCAACCTCAACAATAATTTAGGTCTCATATCAAGCTTATCAACAGTAAATGGAGTAATATATGAAAACATAGAGCCAAGATCTATTAGTGCATAAATAACATGAGAATGTATCATTAATATACCTATTACCACATCAAGAGATGCCGCTGAATCGTGTCAGCCTGTGAGTGCATAAAAGTAATTTTGTCCACCAGTAAACGTAAACTGTCTCCTTTACCTCTACCCATACCATGACCCTGAGTAGGCTGTAGACCTGGTCGCGGAGCACATACTAAAGATGAAGAGGCTGCTGTGGATCCTAAAGGCTGAGCTGCTGTACCTCTAATTAACCCTGGACACTGGCGAATAAAATGTCTTTTCTACCCACAATGGCAACATGCACCTAACCCTTTCTACACTACCTAGTATAAAGCTTATCGCATTATGTACATGGAGGAGTAGGCTATCTCATTTGCATAGAATGTTTCTGTTGATGACTGTCACGCTGGACTAAACTCTGGCCCAACCCTATTTGAATATAACAGTCAAATCACTGGCCGTGTATATGTTGTGGGAAACTAGCCTCTGACAAAGGTGGATATCAGTGAAATTGGGGCCTAAAGTCATTTTGTGTCTCCCTATTAGACCCCATAGTTTGAGCCCTCTTATTATGCTCCCTGTCTATTTGTGTATCTCAAATCCGACGAAAAAGGTCCTTCGTAGTCTGAGCAAAAGCCTGTATGCGGGAAATATCTACACCATCCTATAAAGATGCTATTCTGTGGTCTTTGATCAAATGATCCCCCAAACCATTCACATAACGATGAACTCTAGTGCTCATGGTACATATAATATTTGGTGCATATCTAGCCAAAGAATTGAACCTAAGGCTATACTACCTTATACTCATATCCCCATGCCGCAAACTGATAAACTGGTCAATATGGGCCTCCCGTACCTCTTGTGGAAAGTAATGGGCTAAAAATGCCTAAGAGAAGTCCTCCCACTCTGCTAGCAAAGTACCCAACCCTCTAGATCTCTCCTATGCCTCGTACCACAATATAGCGACATCATGTAATCGAAAAGAAGCCAACTCCGCAGCCTTAGTGACGGAGGCATGCATCACCCTCAGTGCTCTATACATATGGTCTATAAAGTCCTGGGGATCCTCACTGGGACTGGATCCTGTAAATACTGGAGAGGCCAAATGAAGGAACTCTCGTACCTTTGAGCTTTCTATTTGATCCCTTCTGGCGTCTTCTCTCACCTCTAGATATCTCTCATGAATAAAAACCATCCTAGTCAGTAGCTGAATAACCTCCCTCATCCCTTATGGGGCTGGGGGTACTGGATCTCCTTAGACCTCAACAAGTGTTGGTAAATATGGTACCATGGATACTGGAGACTCCTTGTGTGCCTCAACGGGGAATATATTCGGTTGACCTTGCAAGGAACGACTGGTACCTTCTCTCAAATCCATACCTACCTCATGTTGTGCCATGTCTTGGGCGTAGGTAACCTGTTAAATAAAATATAACAGAAAGAACAATTTAGATTTCATATGTTCCTATAACTTTGCTCTATAGCATGATCTATTAAGTGAAGGAATTGTAACCATCCCTAAATGCCTCGTAGCCTCTTGATTATAAGTGTGGTGCACAACACACCCATAAGTAAGACTCTACAAGACACAACATTGTGGACTCCCTAGGACATGACCTACTCTGATACCATGTTTGTCACACACTAAAAGAAGGGGAGGCATGACTGGTTCTCGATACCATCATTGGCTGAGTAAGACACTAAACATACTAGTTAACTAAAATAGGGGCCAAATGATCAGGCAACATAAAGACTAAAAAACTAAGCTTGGACCATTTGGGTCATGACCTGCTTAACAATAAACCAAGCGTATCAATATAGGTAAGCCCAAATGATAAAGTATTAGTTAGCCGAAAAGGCTGCAACAACAGAGGTACAGTCAAACACTACATATACACATACCAATCCTATGACTGGGGACTGAAAGGTACCAAAAAAACAATGCAAAATAACATGTCCATAATAGCCTCTAAGAGTGTCACTAACATTGCCAGGACAGGGCTCCGACTATACCCAACTGTACAACAAAAAGTAAGCATCTTGTGAAAGCTTCAGGAAGAGGTGGAGCTTACCATCTCATAGCTGAACCAGGCTCCTAGTGCAGAGGTCGGTCAGAGTCCCTACCTGAACATGCACACATGAAATAAAATGTGGCGTCCCCAGGAAATGAGACGTCAGTATGAATAAATATGTATTGGTATGTAAGGTAGAAAGTAAAACCACAGATAACTGAAGTAAAAAGGGTAATAGAAATTATCCCGACCCGAAAGTGGGGCCTAGATGTGATATGACGAAGGAGAACCCGAAAGTCCTCGATCAAGCCATCATAGCATCATTACTCACATCATCAGTTCGGAAACGCGTAAAGTAAACACATAACAAATAATTCTAGGGGCAACGGGGCTTTGGACTCAAGCTATGGGGATGTTGCCGGGAATGGGATAATCATGAATCACATAGCACATAGCAAGTATTTCTAAGAGGGGTAAGTAGGACTCAAGCTATGGGGGCATACCGGGTTAGGGGACTTTCCACATAAGCACATTCCCATCATTCATAATCCCATAAGCATAAACATAAGCATAAACAAACATCATTTCCATAAACAAATCCCAATAGTCATAATATCTCAAATGAGCATAATACAACGTGCAAGAGTTTAGTGTGTCCAATATAGCCTTTACATAAGAAGAGCGGGGCCTCGACATAGTTTGGGGCTCACCCTCAATACATGAAATAAGAAAAATAAACTAATAAAAGGAAGATAGAAGGTGGTTTTTTCCCTTGAACAAAAGGGCTCACCACAAGCTAGCAACTCCAAAGATGTCACTTATTAGCCGCGAAAGATAGAAGTCATCACCGGTTCCTACATGGTTAGAACATGTAGATAAAGAGTATGGGTTAGCACAAAATATGTACTAAGTATGTGGGCATGCAATGCA
>JBCEWC010003571.1:0-29855 GCA_038996855.1 Solanum aculeatissimum
AAATAAACCAAGAAGTTTATATATATCAATAATAAAATTTAAACGTACTCTATGTGCAACATAGATTAGAACAAAATTAGTAACATATATTATTTTATTTACAACTAACATAAAATGTTCTTTAGATCTCAGTAATTACCAATTTAGATTTTTTAAAAAAATATATAAAAAATCTATTAATGTCATATAAATTAAGACAAAAAAATAGCTTATATTGGGCTCGTTCTAATACGGACTTTCGTAACTAGTTTGAGTTAAAAATTTATTGACTTCCTATATTTTTTAGCTACCTAGATTTGTTGACTCATCTTGCAAGGTAAAATTTTATTTTTTTCTCTATAAATATCTAGTCAAATAATGCTTTTTATGTCTTTATAGGTTTAATTAGATTAATTTTGAGACATAAAAGGAAATTTTATTTAAAGATTTACCTTCTATGCTCCATATATTCAAATAAATCACAAATTAGATAAAAAAGTAAATTACTTTCCTTTTTTTCCCCTTGTGAATATGATTTGATAAATAGTATATGTTTTAAAATTTCTCCATCCATGTGTATATATATACGAAGTCTTCGCATATTATTTTTTATCTGAATGTGTCTACCTTTTGAGCATGGCACCTTTTCAATTTCCTCATCTTTTTTTAGTTTCTTCCTCCTCACCTTCATCATTCTCTTTTTTCTTTTTCGTCTTCTCATTTTCTTCTTCTTCCACGAGTTTATTTTAAGTTTCATCCGTGGAAGAAGAAGAAAATGATGAAGACGATGAGAAAAAGGAAGATGAGGAAGAGGAGGAGCAAGAGACAATAAGAAGAAGGAGAGACTGAAAGATGTCACGTTCGAAAAAATAGACACATGGAAGAGAGAATAAAATGGTGTAGAAGAGGAATATAAAGAAAAAAGAGGAGGGAGACGAAGAAGAGAATGAAAGGGCTATAAAATTACGATTTTCTATATTGGAGGCTTGTACATGTGACACCAGTCTTTGGATGATTTATAGACTTGATATTCTAGTACTTGTCTTGTCTTTAGACTTTATTTTCTTCGCTTTTAGTTTATACATGGAATTGAACTGGTTTAGGCTTACTTGTCTTGGTGGGTTAGGCGAGTGCCATCACACTCATTTTTGGGTCGTGGTAGAGAGGACTGGGGTATGTGTTGTTGTGATCATATGAGACATGTTTTTATGCATTTGTTAAGTCAAGATTTGTGACTGGAGTTTATATCTGCGTGACTTATTATTATATATGTTGACTTGTGTTACTGTATTCATGTGGTTACTTATTTTACATTCTTATTTTTGAACTAACTACTTGATTCTAGTATACTGTGATTTATGTATTGATACTATATTTTCTCTTTTTTTGTTGAGTAAAGGGCATATTCAGATAGCTATTTTGAGACCCTAGCTTTGATGCACGCGATTTCTAAATTTAAGGATGAACTAGTTCTTCCGAGCTTCCATAAATTCCTCATAATTTCTATATCTATTTTTTCGGAGTCAGACATGTTATATATATTAGCTTCTTTTTTTTTGTTTAGGATTGCATCCCTTTTATTCTAGATACGTAAAGTTTTGGTACTGTGCCTTTCAGGTTGTAGGAGGTTATTTTTCCATAATAATCTTTAGATTTGATTGAGTTTATGGGAATTCGATCCTTCCTTACTTTGAAATGTTTTTTATCTGTTTATTTGCATGATTTAGATTTTTAAGATAATATTGATGAGTTAAGTTTGATTTAGAAATTGATTCTTTTACCGGAGAACTAGTGTGGGTGTCACTCATGATAATCTAGGTCGTGAAAGTTTCTAAACTTAAAGTGACCTAGAAGGATTATTGGAGTTACCTTCATTCCTTTTTCAACTGAAGAGGAGGAGTAAGATTATAAAATCCGTGATTTCCAAGTTTTGATCCCATCAATTTTGTTGTAACAATCTGACGACAGCTATGATGGGTGACATCATCTCAGATCAATTTTAATTTTTTAAAATTTTATTATGTCACCTCAAATTAATTTAGTAATATATTTTAATAATTTTTGAGGTCCCACAACAAAGTACTTTTCAAATAACAAGAACAAATTATTATAAATTAGGTTCCATAAAGTTTCAAGGCTTCATTCAAGGTAGGTGATAGTTATCTATTTCTAATATATGTAATTGGGTTGACCCCGGTCCGACCTCGGTCAATCCTCAAGGGCCAAGGGTTTAGTTGGACTGGGCTTACAAGCCCTAGTTCAAAATGAGTTTGAATAATCATGTCCCAACCTTATCCCAATAACGGGTGGGGCTGGGCCGGCTCCATGGGCCAAGTCCATTTTGACGGCTGAGAGATAAAAAGGAATTTTATTTAAAGATTTACCTTCTATGCTCCATATATACAATTAAATCACAAATTAGATAAAAAAAGTAAATTACTTTCCTTTTTCCCCCTTTTGAATATGATTTGATAGATAGTAATATACAAAGTCTTCTCATATTTTTTTTTTTTATCTAAATGTGTCTACGTTTTGAATGTGGCACCTTTTTAGTTTCCTTATCCTTTTTTCAGTTTCTTACTTCTTGCCTTTATCCTTCTCCTTTTCCTCTTCATCTTCCTTATCCTTCCTTTTCTTCTTCTTCCACAAATTTATTTTAAGTTTCACGCGTGGAAGAAGAAGAGAATGATGATGAGGAAGAGGAAGATGAAGAAGAGGAGGAGCAAGAGACGATAAAAGGAAGAAGAAACTGAAAGATGCCACGTTTGAAAAGTAGAAACATGAAAGAAGGAATAAGATGGTGTAGAAGAGGATATGAAGAAAAAAGAGGAGGAGAGAGACGAAGAAGAGAATGAAAGCGCTATAAAATTAAAATTTTCTATTTTGCTTTTACTTTTTTAATTATTTAAAATAATGTAATATACGATACTAACGATATTTTATTTTTTTGTCTTGGATTGATTGAATAGGGAATTTAAGAAAGTAAGAAAAAACTTTCAAAGCTTATTGTGTTAAATTAAAGAGGTGTGTATATAATATCAAAGGCTTGATACATGAATGGACTCTCAAACTTGACTTTAATTGACAAGTAAATACTTCAATTTTGAAAGTGCACACATAAAAACTTGACAACTAAATAGTCCAACTCATCTCAATTATGTCTCGTGGACTCAATGCTGATTTGACACGCAAATTTTGAAGGTGTTTAGATGGTCTGTTGGACAAAATCGAGATGATTTAAGATGTCTAAATGTGCATATTCAAAGTTAGAATGCTTAGTTATCAGTTGAAACCAAGTTAAAATGTCTATTTATATATGATGCATATATCAAAATATCATTCAATCTTGTAGTTTTAAACATGTCAGACCAAATGTTTGGAGTTGAAGTATTGCTAAATATAGAAAGTGACATTTTTTAAAATCTATTTTGTCTAATTTTTGAAGTTATGTTGCAAGTGTGATAGTGTCTCTGTCAATAAGTCCAACAATAGGTTCATGAGTTCGACAGAATCCAATAATTTTGGTGTAGAATTAACCTGATATATATGTGCTGTAAACAAGTACAAGTAGAGTTAAAACATACATTTCCAAACTACCAACTCACACAAGTGTAAATTTTGGATTCGCCACTGGTTAATCTTTGGCGCGAGTGGCTTTTCTTAAAACTAAACACTTTTACATATATATATAGAAGACCAAAATTCTAAGATAGATTTTTCTATTCACCTTTCATATTGTTCAAAATGTACCTCTTTTAGCTAAGCATGATTGAATCCATTGGTGTTGTTAGCTTGTTGATCCTCCGAGACGATTTTCTTCCAGAACCAATGCTTTTCCCACAGGTGCATCATCTCTTCAATCGGAACCCCCTTTGTTTCGGGCAAGAAGAGATAGATGAAGATCGTCATGACAGCAATCCAACCGGTGAAAAAGAGGAAAATCCCAAACCTCATCACACATAAAAGTGATAGGAAAGATTGTGCTATTGCAAATGTGAAGAACAAATTCACAGTAACTGTGATACTTTGGCCTGCTGATCTTGTCTCTAAGGGGAAAATTTCACTTGGCACTGTCCAGCCAAGTGGCCCCCATGAGTATCCAAATGCAGCTACAAAGAGGCAGATGAAAACAACTACTATAATTGAGTAGCCTCTTGATAACTCCTTGTCACTACCAAATTTGAGTCCCAAGACTATGGCAACAATAACCTGTAAGGAAAGCAAATTATCTTTCATATGGTCTACCGATGACAGCGACAAAAATCTTACTCCTTATAGATAAGATATAATACATAACAATCAAACTTGGCCTCAGGTGACAAGTGAAAAAACTTTTACTGCTAATAGATAACCACACAAGGCGAAAGATCGATGTACTCCAGAATTTAGGTCCCATCTTTCTTGATTATGAATCAAGGCGAAAGGTCGGATGTATTTGTTCAGGTCAGGTCAGGAAAAGGCCAATTTCCTTCCCAAAAGATTTGGTGAGTTTGCATAGATTTCTACTTATAGGCGACTTTCTTGCCTTACGAAAAGAAATTCAGGAAACAGTCCATAAAAGTGGAAGTAGTGACCTGGAAATAAGTTAAGTGTACCTTCAGTAAGAATATAGTGAAGTGTAAAAGGTTCTTAAATTGTCATTTGGTGCATAGGTTAAGTCATTTACCAACAAATACCGAAGAAAAGCATCTTGTTATACATTCGATTTGTTTATTCTTTACCGAGTTCAGGATGATATTAGCTCTTTACTGCTCTACTATAAGATTCTGTGAGATAAGCTTTCGAGTCATTGTAACTGCTGATGACTAACAAGTGTATTGTCAATACAGATATGCATGCTAGAAATTGACTAGTTTTATGTTGACAGTTAATCCGGACACAGAAATGTGAAGCAAGTAATTCGAGAAGCTTTACCTGGCAGATGATCATTTGGATTCCACCGGTAATAAGCAGAATTCTTCGACCATATCGATCGACTGTGGCCATCGATAAAACTGTAGATGAAGCAAGAACTGCACCAGTCAAAGCAGAGGAATACAGAGAGGCTGTTCTTTTAAACCCCATACTCTGAAACAATACAGGAGCATAAAATAATATGATGTTAATGCCGGTAAGTATCTGAAAAGTCGGCATCAAAATCGCCATAATTAACTGCGGCCTGTTTCTCCTTTTAAGAATGTTTCTAAACGGATGCTTAATCGACTGAGCCAATTCACTTGCATCCACCATGTCTTCAAATTCCGCTTCTACATTCTCGGTTCCTCTTATCTTCTCTAAAACTCGTCTTCCTTTCATCTTGTTTCCTTGTTCAATTAAGCTGTTCGGTGTCTCGGGGAGAAGCAGGCCTCCAACTGTCATCACAAAAGCCGGTGCTGCTGCTAGGCCTAAAGAAAGTCTCCATCCCCACGGATGGAGTTTACTTGTTCCATAGTTTATCATGTTCGCTGTGAAGATTCCGAGTGTTGTTGCTAATTGAAACATCATGTTCAGACATCCTCTTAGATGTGCTGGTGCCATCTCCGACAAATATAATGGAACTGCCTTCAAGCAGTGACACAGAGTTAAAACATTATTTATCTTTAGAATGTTCCGATACTAGAGTTTATGTTGAATGATCTAACTAGTGTAGAAGTCTGTCCATCTTGAAACGAATTCCGAGTAACTTTTATGAGTTTTGCTTGTATACACTGAAAGTGTAGAAGAATTTACAAACTGTCCGATCACCTAAAAGATAACTACAGGTAATTGTTCATTATTTCGCTGGCAAAACAAGGCATGCTACCTTGCTATAACATGCTAAAATACAGTGATAGTGTTAAAAAACGTTTCAAACAAGAGGCAAAATACCTTTTTATACTTATTCATTTTTCTCAGTCTTACGAGAAGACAAATATGTGTGATTCAAGAAAGTCCTTCAAAAAATCTAAGCTTTTTGAAGGTAGACCATCTTTTATTTTTTGTACAAATAACTGAATATAGCCGACGTGGTCGATAAGGATTCATATTACTGGTCTGAACTTGCTTGGGATTGAGGCCTACTTATTATTATATACAGATAACATAATAGGAACACGCGAAAACTAAAATTCAAGGTGAATCACCTGGTTGCCAAAGCCAATGCCGACGCCTAGCATAATCCGTCCGAAAAGAAGCATGCCAAGGTTGATAGCAGCTGCATTGAGAACTGCTCCAACAAAGAAACTAATGCCACCGCATATTATACTTACCCGACGTCCATGGTTCCTTGTTATAGGAGATGCTACCAGAGATGCAACTAAACCAGCTAAGTACAAAGCTGAGGTAAATGCAGCAAGAACTTGGTTATTGTACTTGCAGTAGTTGTCTTCGTGGACGTGCTGCTTCTTTAGGTATACTGAGTAGAAGAATCGACGTAGAAATTCATCCATCGATGTCACTCCTCCTGTTATATTGCATATAGTGAAGATATAACTAAGTAAATAAAAATGTACGCTCTCTAACAATTTATATTATCAGATTAGATGGTCACACATTAATTTCAACGTAGTATCAAAGCAAACAGATCACAGATATCCTTCGTTTCGAATCTCTAAGCTTAAGATGAAACTGGTCACACATTTCAATAATAATGACTCAGTTCTTTTACTCTTCAAACTCGGAGACTAACTGTAGAGTAGTCATAGCCAACCAGCACCTTCTGCTGGAGAAGTAGGTGTAATTCATGCTCAAATTTTAACAAAAATACAACCAAACTCGTGTCGAATCCATTAAAAGTATGTACATTTTAGATACACGAACTATGTAGAGTGTACTTTTTGGAGGATTTGACAGTATTTTTAGGAAAACTCATTGCTTAGACCCTCTAAAAATGTCGTTGCACTCATGTCAGATCCTTAAAACATGAAATTTTTGAAAGATTTAATGCGAGTGCGATGACATTTTTGAAAAATCCGAACAACATAACACACTAATTCATCCTTCTTCCAATTCTAAAAGCTTCCTCCTACCACACATAGCAAAAAGAAAAGGAAAAGTTCTTCTTAGCTCTTTTTAAAGGTGTGGATTAAACTCATTGCTCAAATGTCGTTGCATTCGTGTCAGATCCTTAAAACATGTAAACTTTGAAATATTTAACACATGTGAGCTAATATTTTTGAAAAATCCGAACAACATAATAGTAATTCATCCTTCTTCCAATTCTAAAAACCTCCTCCTACCACACATAGCAAAAAGAAAAGGAAAAGTTCTCCTTTGCTCTTTCTAAAGGGGTGACTTAAACTCATTGCTCAAATACTCTACAAATGTCGTTGCACTCGTGTCATATCCTTAAAACATGTCTATTTTTGAAAGATTGAACACACGTGAGCTAATATTTTTGAAAAATTCGAACAACATATAATTAATTCATCTTTTTTCCAATTCTATAAAAGGAAAGGGGAAAAGTTCTTTTTAACTCTTTAAGTGGATAAACTCATTGCACAAATACTCTAAAAATGTCGTTGCACTCGTGTCAGATCCTTAATACATGCAAACTTTCAAAGATTTAACATATGTGAATTAATATTTTCGAAAAATCCGAACAACACATTAATAATTCATCTTTTTCCAATTCTATAAAAGTAAAGGGGAAAAGTTCTTCTTAGCTCTTTTTAAAGGGGGATTTAAACTCATTGCTCAAATACTCTAAACATGTCGTTGCACTTGTGTCAGATCCTTAAAACATATAAATTTTGAAAGATTTAACACATGTGAACTAATATTTTTGAAAAATCCAAACAACATACCAATTCTATAAAAGGAAAGGGGAAAAGTTCTTCTAAGCTCTTTTTAAAAGGGTGACTTAAACTCATTGCTCAAATACTCTAAAAATATTACTGCACTCGTGTCAGATCCTTAAAACATGTAAACTTTAACACATGTGAGCTAATATTTTCGAAAAATCCAAACAACACATTAATAATTCATCTTTTTTCCAATTCTATAAAATGAAAAAGAAAAAGTTCTTTAATTTTTACCCCCTCTTTTTAGTTTTTTCCCCCCTTTTTTCAATAATTATTATGAAAGAATTATAATTAATTACCTGAAATTCCAATGTCATATCCAAAGAGTGAACCACCAACAGCAGCAACAATACATGATATGATAACATAAAGAGTGAGTTTTCCTTTGTAATTTTCAGCTCTTTCTTTTGTAACACCAATTGAAGCAATTCCCCCTCCTGCCATCTTCAATTTCTTGAAAAAATATTGAAGCAAAAAAGAAGAAAAAATTTCAATAATATTTGTACAATTTTGTATTTCTGTTCTCTTTCTTTTTAATGTTATGTTTGACTTTAATAGTTGGTAGTTAGTAGTACTTTTCAGATGGGCAAATTATTACTAAAATAAATGGAAAAAAAAATGTTTTCCTGGAAGTGTTACTATTCTTCCTATCTTTTCTTTTTTTAGTCGGTTTCAAAAAATATGTTTTTTTATTTTTTTAGTATTTTTTAAAATTTTTATTTTCACATAATATATTAATAAGTTATAACAATAATAATAACATATTCAGTGGGGGTCTGAGAAGTATAAAATGTGCACAGACCTTATCACTATCTCATAGAGATAGAAAGGTTGTTTTCGAAAAATCCTCGTCTCAATTAAGTTAAGATTATAAAATTAAATTTTTTTTTAGTATATTTGATATATTTTTAATTTAGTACTATTTAAAATTTTGTATTAAGTTAAAATAGAATAAATAAATTAAAATGAAAGGAGTATTATTATGTCTATCTCAATTTTACATGATACTTTTTGCTTGTGGAGATTGGAGAGTAATTTAATTAATTTTTTAAGCTAAATTGGATTTGATTGATTTTATATTTTAGAAATAAAATTTAGATATTTATAATTAAAAATTATTGTAACATGTAATTTTTTTTATATTAATATAACTAAAATATATATTTTAAAATATTACACATAATTTAATTTTTTAAAAGATAGAAATGACACATAAATTAAAATAGAACGGAGGAAATATTTATTTTGTTTAACTTGAATAAAATAAAGAAATATATCCTCCATCTCAATGTATATGACACCCTCTCTTTTTTATTCTTTTTTTTATTTTTAAAAGATCACTTTTTTATATTTAAAAAATAATTAAATATTACAAGTTACCATAAATTTATTGCCACATAAAATCTCAAGTTTTAAATCAAAATATCTTCATTTTCATTAATAGTTTGTTGAAGTTTTCCATAAATAGTTTTGACTCTTTTTTTTTTTTGGTGAGGAGATTATTTTTGTCAATATATTCTTTATTCTTGCTGACTTCCTATCTATTTTTGTCATGTCTACCTCAATTTTTGTAATTTGGATTAACAAACAAATTACCAAAATTGAATAATTTGCCATTAATTGCATATCCTCTAGACGATAACAAAATAATAATAATAATAATAATTAAAAAAATAAGTAATGTTTGAAGATAAGAAAGTTGTTATTTCCTTTTTTTCTCAATTTGTTAATTATGTTTTAATTTGATATGAAGTTTAATAAAATAAAAATAATTAATTTTTTAATATTTTATGATCTTAAATTAACAATATATATATTTTATAGTCTTAAACATATTTCGTAACAAATATAATATGTTAAAAAATACACTAAAACATAGAAATTCATGAACGTGCGTATATAAATTAAATTCTTATTCTTGCTTTGATATAAAAAGGAGACTATTAAAGAATATAATACAATGAATGATATTATTTTTTCTTTAATAAAAAAATTTAGGTTCGAATTTTATGTACAAATTTTTTTTAATAGAAAATATTTTTTTTAAATAATTTTATGATATAAATTTAAATTAGTCAGAGTCTAATACGAAAAAAAAGGAAGAAATTTAGTATGATGCTAGTAACATGGCTTCATCTATCTTTTTGCATATTCAAGGGGAAAAAAAAAGAAGGGAATACTTAGGTGGGATTCTTAAGGGTGGTAAGAGATTATTTTATGAAATTGGATACATAAAATATTTATTTATTTATTAAACTAAAAAGTAATGAGTTTATAAAATTATACCTTGAATGATGGATCTTGCATTAATTTCTAAGGAAAATACTACTTAATAAAGATAGTTTTGACTTTTTGATGTTGTGTCCATGAATTAATTATTTCATATTTTCGTTTCTTTTTAGTTATCATGTTTTTTAAAAATTAATTTAATTAATTTTTAAAATTTAAATTAAATTAACTAAATATGATTTTAAAATTAAAAACTATAAAAAAATATTATTGATTATAATTATTTTTATATAAATATAATAAATAATTTATCTTAAATATTAATCAAAATTTATATAGTTTGACTATAAAAATAAAAATTATGATAAATAAAAAAAGAATGGAGAGAATATTAAATTATACATGAACTAATTAACAATTGTACAATTGATAATAATAGATTGATTTTTCTATTTGTCACGATAATTGATAATACAAGTGATGAATAAATATACAATAATTGAAATCTTTCTGAATAACTATTTTTTGACGTGTAAAAAAGAAACACGAAGAATAAAATTTGAATTGGGTGAGAAACACTTTATAAGTGAAGGACATGCAATATATACTTTTTAAACTATGGTGAAATTATAATAATATTGGACTATAAATAAAATAATCAAATATAGGGAAAAAAGGAAGGGACCTAAAGAAAGGAGGACAATGAAATTACCTTAATTCATTGTAATCTCCACATATCTCATGCTTCACATGTTATTTGATCATTTTTCGTAATAAAAAAAGCACTTATTTTCTTCTGACTAACGTTTAACCTTTCAAATAGAAAAAAAAATCATTAGTCGCTTCAAAGGTAATTTGATTTTGTAATATAAAAAAAAAGTATTTGATTTTCTCTAACTGAAATTGAACTTTTTCAAATAGAAGAAAGATAGTTCCATAAGTAGTTTTCAAAAAATTATTTGATCATTTTTCGTAAGCAAGAAAACGTTTGTTTTCTTCTGACTAATATTTAGCCTTTCAAATAGAAGAAAGATAGTCCTATCATCAATCGCTTCAAAAAATTATTAATTGATCATTTTTTATAATTAAGAAAGCATTTGTCTCTCGTTGCGACGGACTTTTAACCTTTTAAATAAATAGAAGTGAGATAGTATACCGTCAGTCGGTTCAAAAAGTAATTTGATCATCTTCTGTAATCAAGAAAACACTTGTTTTCCTCTATTCGGCATCTAACTTTTCAAATAGAAGAAAGATAACCCCATGGTTAGCCGCTTAAAAAAATTAATAATTAATCATCTCGTGTAATAAAAAAACACTTATTTTAACCTTTCAAATAGAGAAAAGCTAGTCTCATAGTTGCTTTCAAATATTATTATTTGATGACTCTTTGGTAATCAAGAAAACACTTGTCTTCTTTTTGACGAACATTCACCCTTCATCGAATCGCTAGGAGAATGATACTTCCGCATTATTATGAGCTTCAAAAAATTATTCAATCATTTTCTGTGATCAAGAAAATATTCGCAAATCTCCTTCCGATGGACATTTAGTCTTTTAAATAAAAGACAAATACCCACATGAAAAAACACTCTTAAAACATTTGAGATCAATTATTCGATTCTAATCAATCAATCTTTTATTATTGTTATCTCGTAATAATCTAAAAATAAACTAGGTTTCGAAATAAGAATAATTGAAGTAGGAAAATAGTACTCTTTCATCTTGCTATTTTGTCTCCTTATTTTGAGATAAATTTGATGACTCGTTCTTCATTGTGTCAAGTTAATAGTTGTACGTATACTTTTAATCTGCTACATGGATTCGACGCTGAATAGTAAAATAACGATAATAATTTCAAATTATCCTACAAAATTGTTTTATCGCGAATGTTATTCAGTTTCAACATTATTTTATTCCACTATTTATACTAAATTAATAAGATAAGTTATTTTTTATAAAAAAAATTCCTATCTGTCAACAACTAAACTATTGTTTGATTATAGAATAAATTATTTTTAAAAAAAAAAAGTTTCAAAAAATTTAATTCCCACTTAGGGTCCTTCCCAAGAATCGAAATAAATACCAAAAATACTTTGAAAATTTCAGGTAGATGGATTTTCATTTCAAGTCTGAATTTGTGAGTTTTTATATGTGGTTTGAATAGGTGGACGGGGGTGGGGGGATGTGAGTGGACTCCAACTTCCCAATGTTGTTGAAGCAATCAGGAAAAATGGTTGCGTGTTTGTTTAAGTTTCTGAATGAATTCTTTAGCTTTGTGGTGGACATGTCACTGTATTCAAAATGGTTGCCTGTAAGGTGTTTGTTTAAATGTCTGAATGAATTCTTTGCTTTGAGGAGGAATTTCACTGTATTATTCAAAATGGTTGTCTGTAAGGTGTTTGTTTAAGTGTCTCATTGAATTATTTAGCTTTGTGAAGGATGTTTCACTGCCATGTTGATTCAAGATGGTTAGATAGTTGACTCTATGGCATTGCACTTTCTAATTGATAATGTCTATCATTGAGATGTTTCTGGTTAACTGAAACTTTGTGTATACATGTGGTAATTATCACCGGGAGCATCAATGGCGGAACCTGAATTTTCACTATGGATGTTCAAAATATAAAAAGTAAACACATGAAGAAGTCAAAGGGGTTCAACATCTACTAAATATACATAAATAATTATTTTAACCATGTATACAGTATAAATGGTGTAGTTTTCTGCAGCCCCCTCAGCTCTTGCTAGCTCCACTGCTGGGGGGCATGCGCTAGTGTCCTTGACAGGTACTGTCATTGTCGCAATTCTGAAATGGAACCTTGATCTATGGCTAAACCTCGACAAGATCACCATGTGAAACATAAACATAAGAGATTCGTGATCGTTTAATACTCTATATAGGTTTAAGGGTAGGAGTAGTACATATATTTAATACAGTATTTTAGAGTTGGTTGGAGGGCTAATCATGTCTCATAATATTATACATAATTAACTCAATAAAGAAAATATTTTTCTGACTTCATTACATTTTGTTGTGAATCAGAAATCAATTACTTCTCAAGTTCAAACTAGCTGAGGTCAGATATATGAACCATCCTTGATGAGTTTCTAGAATCCTTAACCTGCCTTCCAGGTTTTACTCACCATCAACTGTTCTATTGATTCATGTGATGATAAAACTTATTCATTTCATTGATAAATAGCCAGTCATTTGTCAATTCAGGGGACTAATTAACAAATTTGTATCCTTAAACCAGTTCTACTTTTGTAGGTTTATGCTTCAGATTTTTTGAGAAGATCGAAAGAAAAGAGGCTGATGCTGGTTGGAGTGAACGGAAACCAGTTTGAGTCTCTACTATTACATAATATAACCCTAATCACCCTTGGGAATAGCGTTCAGAGGAGAGGTCACAAGCTACCACTATTACGTAGTCTACTTTTAACACTACTTGAAATTGATTCTCTTTCTCATTCTCTTTCCACCACTAGTTAGAAATAGACGAGAGCATTCCCTGGAACAGGCCGTTGAGAGGTATTCAACAAGCACCGCTCAACTGCACTAACTCTTGATTTATAATCAAGACGAAAGGTTGGATGTACTTGTTCAGGTCAGGTCTACTTGTGGCCATTCTTCTCTCTGAAAAATAGAATATTTAGAACAATCGTATATCTGAGCCTGAATTCCTGTTTAACTACAATTTCTCAGAGTTTCAAATGAGATGACGAATATTTGGATAATTCTTTTGAGTTCCACAAGAGGTTTACATGCTATCTGATAAGAAGATGCAGCAAGTTACAACTTTGGTAATAAATGAGAGGCAAAAGTTGGCTGAACTACTGAGAAATTGTTCAAAGATTTTGTCTTTAGACGTGGGAAAGCAAGTTCATGGAGCTGTATTAAGGATGGGTTATGCATTTGATTTGATGATAAGCAATGATCTCATTGATATGTACGGTAAGTGCAGTAGAGTGAAACTGGCTTGCTCGGTGTTTGACAAAATGCCTGAAAAAAATGTGGTTTCTTGGACGGCTTTAATGTGTGGACACTTACAACAAGCTAATGCTCAAGAATCCTTGTTGCTTCTCTCTCGGATGCTCTTCTCAAATGTAAGGCCCAACGAATACACTTTTTCCACCAACTTAAAGGCATGTGGTATTCTTGGTGTTCTGGAAAATGGACAACAGATTCATGCGTTGTGTGCTAAAAGTGGGTTTGAAAAGTATCCCGTTGCGGGCAATTCAATTATTGATATGTACTCAAGATGTGGGGAACTTGGTGAGGCTGAAAAGAAGTTCCATGAAATGCCAGAAAAGAGTCTCATAACTTGGAATGTAATGATAGCAGGGTATGCAATGGGAGGATTTGGTGATAAATCTTTGTTTCTGTTCAAACAAATGCAACAAGTAGGCGAAATGCCAGACGAGTTTACGTTTGCAAGCACATTGAAGGCTTGCAGTGGTCTTAAGGCGGTCCGTGAAGGAAGCCAAATTCATGCTTTTCTTATTACCAGGGGATTCCTTATTTCCAGCCAGAAAGTTATTGCAGGCGCCCTTATTGATTTGTATGTCAAATCAGGAAACTTGTTTGAAGCACATAAGGTGTTTAGTCAAGTTGAACAGAAAAGTGTGATATCATGGACAACACTGACTGTAGGGTATGCTCAAGAAGGAAAACTAACAGAGGCGATGGACCTGTTCAAGCAGCTCAGGGAAAGTAGCATTTCATTGGATGGGTTTGTACTGTCAAGCATGATGGGTATCTTTGCTGATTTTGCTCTAGTTGAGCTTGGGAAACAATTGCATTGTTGTGCTGTAAAAATGCCTGCTGGTTTAGACATATCTGTATTGAATTCAATCATGGATATGTATCTAAAATGTGGGTTAATAGAGGAAACCGAAACACTTTTTGATGTTATGCCACAGAAAAATGTGATTTCGTGGACGGTTATGATCACCGGGTATGGGAAGTATGGTCTTGGTGGAGAAGCAGTTGAACTATTCAAGAAAATGCATATGGATAGTATTGAGCCTGATGAGGTTTCCTACTTAGCTCTGCTCACAGCTTGTAGTCATTCGGGGTTAGTTCAAGAAAGTGAAGAATACTTTTCAAAACTATGCAATTCAAACTGTTTAAAACCCTCAGTAGAGCATTATGCTTGCATGGTTGATATCCTGGGTCGAGCTGGACGCCTAAGAGAAGCTAAGTCTGTGATAGAGAACATGCCAGTAAAAGCAAATGTTGGTATTTGGCAAACACTGCTTGGTGCATGTAGGGTACACAAGAATGTAGAAATAGGAAGAGAAGTTGGGGAGATTCTCTTAAAATTAGATGGCAATAATCCGGTGAATTATGTTATGATGTCAAACATTTTTGCTGATGCCCGCCTATGGGAAGAATGTGAGGGATTAAGAGGACTGGTGAAAACAAAAGGTTTAAGGAAAGAAGCAGGACAAAGTTGGGTGGAGATCAACAAGAAGATGCACTTTTTCTACAACAGAGATGAGACACACCCACTTACTACAGCTATCCATGAATTTTTGTATAAGATGGAGAAGAAAATGAAATATGAACTCGGTTACACACGGGAAGTAAGCTTTTCATTACACGATGTTGAAGATGAAACAAGGGATGAGAGCTTGCGATTTCACAGCGAGAAATTGGCAATTGGTTTGGCACTTCTTTCTGGTGGCGATGAAATTGAGGGGAAGCCAATTCGTGTTTTCAAGAATTTGAGAGTTTGTGGAGATTGTCACGAGTACATAAAGGGTTTGTCAAAGATTTTGAAGAAAATATTTCTTGTTAGGGATGCCAATAGGTTCCATAAGTTTGAAAATGGAACATGTTCCTGCAGAGACTATTGGTGATAGTATATTTGATTTGATAGCAACTGTGGACAAACACTCTCAAGATTTTTATCTTAAATCTCTTTTTTGAACAAACAGACAAGTGTGACACAGCTAACGAGAGAAAGAAACCGTGAAGGGCTTTCTGAAGCCTATCTAAGCAGGGAATGCTGCCACAACTCTTAAGGTAATCTCTGCCTCTTGCTCTCTCATAAATGAAAATACAACATGAGAGTTCTTATCTTTTGAAAGTATATGTTGTATCATTGAAGGAAATGAGCAACTTTGATCATTTAGCTTTCCCCATGTTCTTAAAACATCTGTGGTCAAAACCATTTGTAGAGGAGCATGTTTGAACCTTTTGTTTGTGAAGAGTGATTCTGTATTCTAACTTTTCACAGTGCAAAACTGGTCTCATTACATCAATAGCTACAGATTGGCCTTAAATAGCATTTCCAGTTATATATGATCCAAAATGGATTGGATTTGGTGCTTAATTTTTATCTTCATGCTAATCAGGAAATGGTATTCTACAAATTTGTAGAACGTATCACTTGTGTTCAAACAGAGGCGGAGATTGGGATTCAGGTGGATGTTGTAGTAAAGAGAGTGAACCTGTTTAGAGAGTAGCTATCCTCGGAAACTATCCAACGAGAATGAAGATTGTGGAGGAGGTGATTGAGGAAAGGCAGCTGCCAATAGTCCTCAGTCAATAAATTTCCGCAAGGATGGCCACCCATCAGTGTATGGGAAGGTTGATAGAAGCGCGAATCAAGATTATAGCCATTGCTGTCTACTCTGAGTCCCCAATGCATGGAATGAACTCATCTTTTCACTGCCTTGTAAAAGTGTGACATTGTAAAATGAGATGAAATTCTGTACCAAAATAGGCAGTAATTTTCCAGGATCCATTGCTGTTATCATTGCAAAATGTTATTATTGAGAATATGTGATATAACATAATGTTGAAATTGATTAAAAAAAGATTTGAATATTATAGTAAAATGTTATTATAAAGATATTTGTCTATATTAAATGATATGAGCCTATTAATGTTCCATTGATCTTCAATGCAGTACAACTTTACAAATACTGATAACTATCATTGGTTATAATTAACAACATTTCACTGTAACAATTTGATCGTTGTATTACTGATTTTCATGATTGACAAACTTGCCGATAGGGACAACATCATGCTCCTTGGTTAGATGACCAAGATATTGGTGAATACCACATATGATCGAGAAAATAGTACCTATAATCACATGAATATCAAAGGGGAGTACTTTTAATGAGAAGAATATCACAGAGCCAGGGGTGGAACCTGAAAACAGTGGTAACTCCATTTCCAATCCACCATTTTTAGCCCTTAAGTATTGGTGGGGTTGCCTGAAAATAGAATGGATTTCACTCCAAGTCCTGGCAACCAGGTTTGGAAGCAACATCAATCGAGCCTTGACCCTCTTTTCCAAGAGGAACTGTTTCTCCAAGGTTGCCAAAAAGAGTGGCAAGTGTCTGGGCTCGTTCCTCCTGATAAAATAAAAGGACAACCGGTGTTGAAGCTCCGCTCTTTCATCAAGTAGCAAAAGGACAACCGGTGTTGAAGCTCCGCTCTGTCATCACGGAGCAAAAGGTCATTCCATCCGAGATTGCAAAGATTTCAAAATGAAGGTTCAGAGCTTGATGGATCTAAAGCTATGAGGGCTACCCATGCAGTTAGTTCCCTTCGTTCCTAGAGGAGAGCCTCCTTTCACTCTTCCAGACTGCGAATGCGGTTCCAAATCTGTTGCATCATATTTGCAACAGCTCACCCTGATCACATATTGACACGTTCACGATGCATCATAATCAAAAGGCTGTAAAGTAAAGAAGACCTATGCATCATTGTACTGTCATGATCACATATTAGCTCGATTTTATTGACGGCTTGAAGGCGTCCTTCGTGACCAAAGGGTCACGATTACATCCATAGGTAACCTTTGGGTTCTAAGTAGGGGGCAAGGAGGAGCATGTAGGTATGCCAACCACTACATAAGCTACTAGTGATTGAGAGAAAGCGAGCAACACCTTGTATAGGTTGGGCATTTACCATTTGATTATTAGGGAAAAATCAATATACTTCTAATGTCGAATCAGGATCAACTAGGATAGAAATAAAACATTGGGTCGAACTCTTCTTTGGTGTCAAGGTAATAGCTATAAATAGTCATCAACTTTTGGGAAAGAGTAGAAGAATGGAACCTGATAGTGGGTCGGTCTCATAAGATCTATGTCGGCCGCTGCTTTTCTCCTTTCTTAAGCTAATCGATTTTCGGATTTCACCAAGCCAACTACCACTACCTATGGATTTCTAGATCCACTCTAAGATAGCATTAAGAAACTTGCTATAGTTGAATCTATTTCATTCTTAACATTTTTATTCTTAACATTCCTATGAGATAGCTCCTTCTTGGGCTTGAGTAAGCATTTTGTTAAGCGCTTCGCTGTAGCCAAGCTTACTGCTAGCCAATCAGCTAGAGCCAAGCTTCGATCACAACTATTTGTCGCTTCTGGCTGCCTTATTCTGTCACCCAAGTTCCAAGTCAGCACCAGTTCTGACTTGCTCCTACGAAATCAAGATCGAAAAGATTGCAAAAATCAATCATTCACAACCATTGATGAAGGATTCCTCAAAAACCTAGCTTTTTGCATTTTAAAAAATATTTGCTCTTATCTCAAATCTTGAAGTTGTCTTAGCTCTCGTATCATAGAAGTCTTCAACCTTTACATTGTAAACCTACTCTTCTATATGAAGCTAGTACAGGTATCTCTCTTCATGCTTCCATATGGAAAACAAGAGGAGGCCGGCCACAAAATTAAAAAGTGCTTTTGATTTGGATGGAGGCAATTTAACTCAAGACCCGTAGATATTCTGTTGGATTTGAGTAATGTGTGAATTGAGAAATGAAGGGATCAAGTGAAGGAAAAATGAAAAGTCATTTTTTCCTCATTGGTAGAAGAGAGGAAAATTTGTCTTTATATTAGAAAACATTTTCTTTAGCTCTTAAAGGGTTAAGCAGAGGGTGCCTCCTCGCACCGTTGTTGTCGTTGCTTGCTCAACTCGGCCTTGACTTCAGCTTCGATTTTGACAAATGATGTGATTGACTGGTTGATAATTTAGATAAAATTTATATATTAATTCTAATATTACTGATTAATTAATTCATAGAATGATTGATTGATTAATTAATTAAAATTCATGAAATTAATTTGAAATTCACAAAAAGGATATGTTCCTTCTGGATGAGTTTGTTTTGATCAGGTAAGTTTGTATCTTTTCATCCCATTTCATTGGCTATAAATAGAGATGATTCTTGCACTTTTCAACCATTGAATTTCCTCCTTCTTCTGCATACATTTTCTTACAAATAAAGTAGAGTCTTTGTGTGATTTTGTTGTTGACTTTTGAGTTTGATGAAGTTATTGAAGTTTGAGGTATCACTACTTCTTTAATAGTTTATTCATATTATCCTCGGAGGAAATGATCCATAATCTCAGGTACAATGAGTGAATTAAATTTCTTAAGGACACATTGAATTCTGTGAACTGAAATATTGTATTTCTTTTCATCTTAAAAGTGTTTTGGTTTTACTATTTTGAATATAATAACTAACAGTCTTAAAGAATTTAATTTATATTTCTACTTTATTTTATATTCTATAAGGGTTGTAGATTAAAATAGAAAGATTTTGCACTCTAGTGGTTAGTTTGGTTCAAAGAAATAAAATCATCAAGAAGTTATTAAGTTTTTTTTTTCTCTCATTTCAAAGATATAAACATTTCACCAAGTTGAACAAAAAATTTTGCAAAATTTCTCATATAAATAGTTTCATTGGATACAACATGGGCATATGTTGCAAAGACTTCTCTAACCTCACAAATATGTGAGATGGCTCCAGAATCAAACTATCGGTCCTTGGGACGTCCTACTAAGTTGCACTCAGTCAACATAGCACACAAGTTCTCCTGTTCTTCATTCTTTTCAATCCTATTTACTTGATTCTTTTTCTTTTCTTTCTTTGAAGAGTAACAATCCACAATTTTGTTTACTGTACAATCTTTCCATAGTTATGACAATTTTCTTCAAATTTTTTTTGGTAGGTAGCATTTTGGTTTAGATGACTTCTTCTTTTTGATGTTTGACCCTTTTCAACAATATTTGCCCTTGCTATTGTTGAATTTACTCAAGCCTTTTTTTTCTACAGCTTTGTTGTTTTCTTCAATTCTCAATCTTATGATGACATTTTTAACAACCATCTCCTTGAGTTACCACCTCTTGTATAACTTGTCAATTTTATTTATAATATGATATATTAGTCAATAACATTAAACATAATTACTTCTAATTACATTTAAGTGACATGCATGTTTGATCAAATTACTTGCCCTTAGACAATTACTAGTTAGGGTTGATAAATATGACAACTTTGTAAATGCTCTAGTAAGAATCACCTATTTTATGCAAAGGAAAAGGAGTATCAAATTAGGGTTTTCCATGGTCGATAAGTTTTAACCCTAGGGAGGAAACTATGAAGGCAGTTATTTTGATTTAACCCTAAGGAGGAAACTATGAAGTCAATAATGAGGTGAAACATGAAACACCGAGTACCAGTGATGGAGCCAGCATTTTCATCAATGGTGTTCATACTTTTAGAACATGGGTGAGTAATTTTTTTATCAAGGATGTTCAACAATTGATATATATCAAAATATTTATATTTAATCGGTCAATTTTATTTATAATATGATATATTAGTCAATAATATTAAACAGAATTACCTGAAATCAGATTTAAGTGACATGTTTGTGCATGAAACAAGTCAAATATAGTACATCATCATTGTAATTTAATTTATTATAGCTTGTTAGTTTCATTTATTGTAAATTTTATTAGTCAACACTATTAGATATAATTACATGTAATTTCATTTTAAGTGACTTGCATGTACACCAAATATAGTACAAGATGACTTTGGACAACAACTAATCTCTACGAGTGTAACATACCATACATTTTAAAGCTAAGATCCGAACCATTCTGCATATGCATATGAATAAAAAGCCGATGAATTCTAATTTGTATGTATGTGTTAATATTAATTTCTAAGTGTTTGAAGTATTTTAGATGTGAATTCGAATTAGGGTTATGAGACACCTATAGCACATAGTCAAGTTCTAAGTTTCCATATTGATTAAATTTTCCCATAAGATCATAAAAAGGTCAACTTCAAATGACCATATCTCTCATAATACGAAGAGCTAGTTGCCCACAACCAATCAAAGTAAAGATATATGAGTCTTCTTTTCAACACCACCGACTATTTGTTAATTCGATTCTATCTAAGAGGGGTATTCTTGCCCTTTTACCCTCAATTAATTTCCCTAAATCCATCTTATAACCTAATAACATCCTAATACGTATAGCTACTCCTACAATCCTTAATTCTCCTTCTCCCAAAACTCAAGAATATCAAAAAAGGGATCTTTCCAATTTTCCAAGGTCTAACAATTCCAAGTTCAAAACTTTATAGTGAGGAACAGAGTTCTTCTTCACGTCCAACATCTACAATTTTATTTAGTAAGATCAAAGCTAGGGTATTTATCCTAAAATCTATGGTTTCGAATTCCCTGTATCTTTTATCATTGATTTTGGTATCATTAATGATCTTTGATTCATGGTTCATGCTTATTATGCCGCGTAGACCTCTTTCTAGCACAAGTTATTTGAATACCTAGTCAGAATATTTCATAGACATTGTTTTGATGAAAAAAAATATTTCAAGAAAGTATTCTTATTTTAAATTTCAAGTGCATTATTCAAGAAAAAGTTCAAGAAAGTATATTTTCATGAAATTTTCTTATATTTATATTAAAGATTATGTTTTAAAGAAAATTTAGTCACTTGAAAGATTCATTGTTTACAACTTTTAATTATAGATAGATATGATTTTCAAAGAAAATTATCTTTTATCATGAAACTCAGAACATTAGTATATTTCATATAGACGTGAGCATAGTTTCACTAGCAGTATAGTTTTACATGTTTGAGCATATATAGATTATTTTGCTCTAAGAGGATGCAGCTTTCGAAAATTCTACTCTCATAACTATGTGTCTCCATAGGTTTGAGTATATCGCTACTCGATCAAATCTTTATCTCTTTGAGGCTCAATTAGCGAATCCACATTAGATAGATAGGTTTTATATAGTGGCAAGGTATAGGGCGGCCTTCCCTAACTAAGTTTGTAAGTGGTGCATCATGGCCTCACATGGTGTATGTTGATCGTAAGAAATTTTTTGTGAAAAGTAAAGTTATATTATGTTTAGTATTTGCTATTTATGCATATTTTCATCATAAAGTTTGGTATTAAATTAAAGTATGCATGCATGCATGCACTACTATTCAATTGACTTTATTTCAAGTCTATCTTTAGAATTATTCATTTGGTACAGTAGTACAGTATGTTCAATTTTAGTCAATTGTAACAACCAGCTATTTTATATGTTGTACATTTCCTATACTGACATCATTCGATGATGTATTATTTTATAATGAAGATTTGGGTACTCACGATAGTAGATAGACCATTAGGATCACTTTCTTCTAGCCTTGATGAGACCTTCTTGCTTTCGGAGGGCTTCAGTTTATCTTGAGAAGTTAGTAGTTAATATATATCATTAATTAGTAGAGTATTCAGGTTTATCTTGAACATGTTGGAGGAATGAAACAAGGAGGAGAACAAAATTTATACAAGGCTACAGAATTTAGTAGGGGTGTGCATCGGCCGATTCGGTTCGATTTTATATATTATTGGTTTGGTTTATCGGTTTATCGATTTTAAGTTCTTAACGGTTTGATTTTTTGTCCACCCGATAAGGATGATAATGAGAATTTGCATTAATAGAAGCAATGGAGTACGAAAGAGTAACGTTTAAATACTAAAGTGGATAACTAATCACTTAAATACGGTAAAAATTAAAATAAGTAAAGTACTACTATAGTGTCTTATTACTATTAAGTTACTAATATTTAATATTTACGAAGGGGTAAAATAATAAATTATTATAATCTTATTGAGTTATCGATTTACCTAATAATCCAATAGTAAAAAAAATTGATATCAAACCGATAATCCAATAAAAAAAATTCAAAACTATTAAAAACCCAATAAGTTAATAACTCAATAACAATAAACTAATAACGTTTTTATCGATTCGATTTATCCATCCATTCGATATTTGGCACACCCCTAATTCCATCTTAGGTTCAATGGGTCAGTTTTAGTCCAAGTAGTAAGTTAGATTTTTAATGGGTCCAATTTGTTTATGTGGACCTCTAACAAGAGGCCACAAGGCAAAGCTATTTTTACTAAACACTATTAAAAAAATTAATGGCATAAATAAGTATGTTTTATAGTGCGATGACATAAATGAGTCAAGTTTGTAATGGATAACATAGATGAGTCAATTATAATACTTTGACGGTATATTTGAACATTTTTCCTGTTATTAATAAAAAGTATCTAAAAAGATAATTATTATTTATTGTAAATTTTATCAAATAAAATTACTTGTAATTACATTAAATAACCTACTTGTGTACAAGATTCATCAAATCAAATTTTATTAGGAAAGTGATGAGAAAAATTTAAAGTATAATCATAGTGTCATATACCTTCCAAGTTTAATACCAAAACATCCCTATAAATCCCAATGTATCTTCTTTTTTTTCCTCAATGTTGTATAAATTCATCAAACATATTTCTCTATAGTTATTATTTTGAAGACAATCATCAACTCTACCCGCGCCATGGATCTGCAAAACCCATGGAAGATTAAGAAGGTTGTCACTCATTACGAGCAATTCGCTAAGATACTGGTGTTGCCATCTGCAATCGCTTTTGAACATGTTTTTCGATACTGGATGAAGGACATGGTCAAAATAGTGATGAAAGGGAATGGGAATATGCAACGCGTTCAATTATTGGATTTTACTGAAGAAAACAACCCTATAAATGATGAAGGTGCTTATGTTGAGAAGATGATGCCATGTAAGGACTATGCACTTGTTTGTGTGGATTTGTTTGCAAATCGTGGATTGAATGTTGGCGATGAAATTGGGCTCTATTGGGATGTTAATGCGTGTAATTTTAAATTTACGTTGATTAAAAGGGGTTAAGTTTGATGAAATTTGATGATGATTTTTGTGAGGAGATTGAACGATTGTTATGATTATATCTGAAAGAAAGCAATGAAATTAAAATTTTATTATTTCCTTTTCTTATTTCTTAGAATATTATGTTACTTTGTCATTTTATTTTATGTGTTTTAATTTAATAGGTAGAAGTTTTAAAAATTAATGAAAATTTTTGAGTCATGTGTTAAAGATTCCCATAAAGTTGGAAGAAGAAAATTGGCTAAGCATTTTATTCCAACTAAGCTATCAGAATAATAACCTTATCGATCTATTAACAACAAGTAGATTTATGTCAGGAGATATTAGTACAAGAAATGGTACTTACACTTCGTGATAATAGAATCTAGGGACAATCAATGAGAGACGATCATAATAAAGTTTACAAGTCATCTTCTGATATAAATTAAATGTTAGACTTCATGAAATACAAAAGTTCTAATTTCTACAAGAGGTTTGATGTTGATGGTCTAGCAATCCATGGTAGTACACCATCAAAATTAATAATATATTCCGCGCCTTATAATCTCTTCTCCTCATTTGGAGGAGTTTGCTAGTCTTCATTGCTCCAAATATTGCGGCAATCATACACAGAGCAAACTGTCTTGAAAATTAGCAGCAAGACTAAGGATATCGACATAGCAACAGGCAACAATTTGAAGAAAATGTAGACGTTTCTCTTCAATCCTCTACGAGCCCTAACGATTAGCCTCTGATCGTAGTACTCATTGAGTTTCTTCATGACAATGTCCACATTAGAAATTCCAGCAGACCTCACAGATGACCTTTGCATGGTACTGAACAAAGTGACAATCTCATTATCACTCAAATTCCCTTTGATAACACCAGCTTGCCTAAGCAACGCCACGTCCTTAGGAGCATTTGCGATCCCACTCATTAGATTGATGTATCTCGAAAATTCAAGCTTAGATTTCGACATGGCAGCTTCATAGATCATCAAGTTTCTAAGTATGACTTCTGAGCCAGCATTCATGGTGATCACAGGAAGGCGTAAAGTTGAAGAATCTTGATCAAACCTAATCATATTGATACCCTCGCGGATGGGGATGCATCTGACACTACCATAACACCATAATTCGGATGCTGAAGGGATAGTAATGATACTCTTGCTTTCTTCGTCTCCATTTTTTTCCATACCTTTCCTAAATAGTCCAGAGATTGTTGACAATGGCACGTTTGCTAAAACCTGGTTAATGGGCTTTACAAATTTTTGTACTTTTTTTGGTCCTATAGGCTCCAGCACCTTCAAGATTGTTTCAAATTTGTGAATGATGTCTTTATGTGTATCTTGATCTTGATCAACTTCTTTATCTTTATCTTCATGTTTGATATTCATGATGGATGACATGTGAATAGGAACTGAATAAGAAAAATCTACATGATCATCGAGGATTAAACGATACATAAGATCTAGCAAATGAAGAGGCTGAGTTTCATTGGTGTTATATCTATGGTACACATTGTTTTCAGGCAAAGGAAGTGGGGAATGCATTTCACAAAAGCGCCTACACATGGAAAGTAGCTCCGCGTCTTCTCTATCCTCGGGGGAAGAGAGACAAAGAAACTTTCTGATTTGCCTCACAACCACAAAGGGTATTTGGTTCTCAAGCATCATAAAGTCTCGAGTGAAAATGGATTCATCGATAATATTATTTACATGTTGATCATGTAGATTATCGCCATACACAGAATGGAGGACGTTAAGCAAGAACAAACCATCTATAGCTACTATCCAAGCTAAAGTGTCCTCGTCTATGTCCATGAAACGATTATAACAGACACGGACAACATGGTCATTCTCTCTTAGTTTATCGATCAAGAGATGCTCGAAATTGAGTATTTGAGCAGGTTGAAGAATGTCCTTGATGGCAGCAAGTTTGTACCTTTCCATTTGATATAGGTCTGGCCTTAAATGGTGAAAAGGTCCCATGCCAATGAGCTGAGGAGTATAGGCTTCTGGTTTCTCATGAGTTAGTGTCTGCGGAACCTGGAGGACGCAGACAGGAGGGAGAAAATCCATGTCGATATCATTTTTTGTTCGAAGGGCATTGCTTATGCGATCTGTCCATCTCCTGGCACTTGAATTTGAGGTGGTAACATTCAGATTCAATGTCATGTTTGTTTAATTTCTTTGCAATTATATTATCCATACATACATATACACATATTTATAGACTAATTAGTTTGCTGCTAAGAAAGGTTGTGGAGGCACAGGGAGTTTCTTCCTTGCTTCCTTGTTTTAGTATCAACTAGTCTTCTTCTATGCGTAAACACATGTACCTCATCTAGTAACAAACATTACAGAGAAAACTTAAATTTAATTATGAACTCATAAAAAGATAAATAATTCACAATAAAAGTAATTTTGATAAATTTATTTATTTATAAAGGTCTTTATATATCATACTAAATTAGAATTTTTCTTAGCGGCCGTAGAGTATTTTCTTGATTAAAATAAGAAAGAAGTAGTAGAAATTTGTTAAATAAGGAAGATTTATGAAGTTCTTATTTTATCATTTATTTTTCATATATTTGAAAAGTCAATATTATAAATATAATTAAATAAGAATTTAAAGAAAAATGGTAAAAAGACGATTTTGTTTGAAGAAAAGTCTTTTAATGAAAGGTTAGAAATGTCGATTGAACTTTTTGCCCTTCATTAAAAGACTCTATTTTGGATAAAATGTCTTTTCACTATTTTTCTTTAAATTATTATTTAATTATATTTATAATATTGACTTTTAAAATATATGGAAAGAAGTGATAAATTAAGGACTTCTAGCCGTGGAAAGTCTCTTACATTTTCCTTATTTGATAGACTTTATTTCTTCCTTATTTGAATCTCTATATATAGAATCTTTATAAATAAATAATTTATCAAAATTGCTTTTGTAGTGAATTAATTATTTATCTTTTTATAAGCTCATAATTAAATTCAATTTCTCTCACTTTAATCACGCACAAAGCGCGCGCGTATATAGATTTAGGTAACAAGTTTGAATTTTTAACCAAATGATGGAAGTTTTTCCTTAGAAGAACAAACTTATTTCCCATCCTGCCAAAATCAACCATTCAATTAGTGATCATAGTCATTTTAACTAAAATGAAGTTTAGGTCATGTTTGGCAACATAAATTGCATTAGTTATTCACGTCAAGCTAAGTTATCCCTGTGTAAATAATGCACATGCTTATTTTAGAGGTGACATTTGAGGTAGATGTATTGATATTTCACATGTCTTTTGTCATCGATAGTTGTTATGTATTGTTTTATAATGTATTGTATCGTATTGTATTGTTTCAATGACTATAATGTTTAGATAGATTGTATTGTTTTTCGTCGTTACATAATGTTATACATTCATAATTTGAAGAGTATGTGATAGATTCCATGAAAAGATAGGGTAATTGATAAAGTAGAATTATTAAATAAATAAATAAATATCTATACTATATTAAAAGCGTGAAGGTCTTTAGAAATGTTGTTTGAACTTTTTGTCCTTCATTAAAAGACTCCGTCTTTTCACCTAGTAAAGTAAAAAGCGAGAAGAAGATATTAAAGTAACGATGCAACCACACCAAATTGATCGTTATATAAAATAGGTCTTAAATGTATTTAAGTAACAATCAAAACAAACATGATATTTAAACTAACAATACGACGGGTAACAAACCATCCAAATAAGGGGTTAAATACATGAATAAGCTAAGAAAGTCAAACAACAAGCAATGTATCCCCTTTGCTTTGCTCAGGATCTAAGAAAGAGTAACATTGAAGTCTTTTTTCCCAGTTTTTGTGTTTATCAATTTTATTTGAAACAACGTCATCTTACTTCTCTCCTTGAAACAAGGAAAGACGGACCAAAAAAGAAAGATGAAATTTCAGAAAACGCGGTATATTATAGGGTGCAATTACGTATGGAAGCTATGGTTTGGTAGATTATAACTGCCTACCTTGGATATTTTGTGCAAATGTGTGTGTGTAGAAAGAGATATCTTCATATGAATGCAAGAGATTAGTTGAGTGACCTTTCTGTCTAATATATATTTCTATGACTTAGAAAAGAGAGCATATAATATATAATGTGTGTGTGTGTTTAAGGGTTGGGGTATGTAACGCTAGTTAATACAATATTTTGGAGTTGGTTTTAGGGCTTATTATGTTCACACAATATTATACATAATTAACTTTGCTTCTCCTCAATGTAGTCCCGCAGAGTGAAATTTGGAGAGGGTAGAGTGTACGCAGACCTTACCTCTGCTTCTCCTCAAAACAAAAAAAGTTTGGAAAAAGACGTCATGGAACAAGAGAAAATAACAAAAACAACAGATAGTAGTAAAAGAGTACTATGACAATAATCTGATAATTGCACTACACGAAACAACAAATAAAGGAGCAAAAACCTACAAGAGTAGTACTATGCCTTCTCCATACAACATAGTTAATCTAACCACCACCCCGACCCATAGAAGGTTCCTTTTAATTTTAGGTGGCACCTTCTTATCATGCAAGACTCTAAATGCGAGCCTCCATTTCAGTTACCTTGTACCAATACAATGTCTTCATCAATTCCAAAATACTTGAAACTATCTCTCTTTTGGATGGCCTGTGTATCAAGCTTCACTTCCACATTAACCTCATATGTCATATCACTGAATTTACACTCTAAGTACCTAGTCTTGGTCTCAAACAACTTGAAACCTCTAATTTAGTGTTGACCCTATCACGAGTTTCATCAACCAAAACTACGTCATCTGCAAATAACATACACCATGGCACCTCACCTTGAATTTGTCATGTCAACATACATCCATCACCAAGGTCAACAGAAATGGGCTAAGGGTTTGATCCTTGGTGCAACATATTAACACAGGAAAGTGCTCTGAGTCTCCTCTCACTGTCCTTACTCAGGTGTTGGTTTCATCATACATATCCTTAGTCGACCTAGTCACATATATACCTCTAGCCTCCAAACATCACCATAGAACCTCCATGGAATTTTGTCATAAGCCTTTTCTATGTCGAGGAATACCATATATAAGTCATGTTTCCCCTTCCTATACTGCTTCACCACTCATCTTACGAGATGAATGACTTTTGTAGTTGAGCATCCTAGCACAAATCCAAATTGGTTCTCGAAAATAGTCACGACCTTCCTTACCCTCATCTCCACCACCCTCTCATGTACCTTCATTGTGTGGCTTAGTAGCTTCATGCCATTACAGTTATTGCAATTTTGAAGGCCTTTCACGTTGGGCGAGCACATCTGTCACTCTTGTATTAATACAACATAATCATCGCACTTCATCTCTATGCTTCAGGCATCTTCCTCATCTTGAAAACAACAACAGACAACTCAGTCAATCACTCCATACATGGCATGCCTGTGCTCTTCCAAACATCTACCAGAATTTTGTCTGGCCCAGTCACTCTATCTCTACAAATAGAAACTTTGAATTCCTCTACTCATGATACCTCTCTGAGTGCTCCATATTCCCCAGTACAATGCAATTGCGCCCCCACCTTCCCCCTCCCCCCTCCCCCATTTAAGAATTTATGGAAGTATGTCTGTCATCTCCTTCTAATGAGTACCTCCTCCACCATTACTTTGTCGCCTCATCCTTGATCCACTTCAATTGGTCAAGGTCACGGACCCTCCTCTCTCTAGCTTGACTAGCCTATATAACTTCTTATTCTCATTTTTGTCTGCTAATTATGTGTACAAGTGCTCCAAAGTTGCTTTTTCTTTTTATTTTTTTTTTTTTTTTTTTTTTTTTTTTTTGTTTT
>JBCEWC010003572.1:0-29851 GCA_038996855.1 Solanum aculeatissimum
CACCCTCACCCCCATACAAAAAAATATAAAAAATTTAAATTTTATGAATTTTAATTTTTTACTCCACCTTGGACCCCCTATCCCCCACTCAACCCCCCACCCAGCCCGATCCCCACCTCCACCCCCATACAAAAAAAATAAAAATTTAAATTTTTTAATTTTTACTCCACCTCGGGCTCTCCATCCCCCCCTCTCCCCCCGGCCCCCAACCCCACCTCTCACCCTCATATAAAACAAAATATAAAAAAATTATTTATTTCAAAAATTTCAAATTTTGAAAATTTTAATATTTTTACTCCACCCACCCCAACCCCTATCCCTACCCCCACCTCCCAAAAAAGAATTTAAATATTTATTTTTAAAAAATATTTCAAATTATGATTATTTTTTATATCAAAAACTAGAAAAAATTTCTTGAAGATTAGATTTAGAAAGAAGAAGGAAAAAAAAGGTATTTTGGTTTAAAAAATAACGATATATATATATATATATATATAAAGGATAATTATTAAGTGTAAAATAGTCTCTTCGGCATTTTTTTTTACCATTTTTGGCCTAAAAAAGGAGTTCACGTGCTTTTATTTCGTGTAGTACACGCGTTTTGCCATCTAGAATGAATTAGTTGGAGTGTCTGTTTGTACATTTTGAAAGTTAAAGTTTCAACTTGTAATTTGAAGTCAAGTTAAAATACTAATTTATGTATTGTGCCGCTATTTTATCCTTGTATTTTGATCTAGGTTTGGCAATATAATTCAGATTGGAACTTTATGCACTATAATTCTGCTCATTTCAATTCTAATTTTTCAGGATTTAATTATCACTAGTTTTCAATCAAATATCTGTATTCCTTTCTCTATCGCCTTGTCCCTATTTTGTATATCGTGAAACGACCAATAAATATCCATTTACTTATTTGTAATTAGCGATTGATCCTGGGATAAATTATATCATCACTTTTTTGTCAATTTATGGCCAATAACATGTGACAAAATATAATGTATTTTAATATTGTCAATTTGATATTAAAATTCATAAAATGAAAAAAATTGATGTCATTATTCTTTAGACTCATGTAATTGCAATGACATGTTCTCTTCATATCTATTACTAATTGCTATGCTACTCCTTAAAAAGTTATCCACATTTTTATATTTATTTGTGAAAGAAATCCTACAGATACATTAATGATGTTTTATTCCTTGTGTTTAAATAGATGAATAATTTGAGAAGTAGATGAAAAATATTATATTGTGTTTATTTGAGGTTAGTGTAGTGCAAGAATTCACTATACAAGTAGAGTTATATACTACTAGATCAATGAAGATTATATCATAGTAAACTTAAAATCTCCTTAAAGGAAGTAAAATATCTACGTCTCAACCTAAAAATTTATTTATTCATTTTTTCAATTTTATTTTCAACAACAATTTATAGCATATTCATCAATAACTTTATTTTTTAAAAATACAATAGACTTTAATATTAAGCTCCAACGACAAGAAATTACTTATTTTTCTCAAAAATATTTTGGTTTCCTACCAAGCATATCTCTTAAGACATTCAAGGACGTTTTATTGTGCATGACCCAGTCAGGTAACACAGTAATAAATTGGTATTTGGTTTAACATGAATTCTGGATTATGTCGTGCATGCAAAACAACCTATGCATCTAGTTGTCCATAACTGTAGCTTTTAGCTAAGAAACAATAGCACAATATAAAAGAGTGATTAAAATTACTTATTGAAGACATGCAAATGGCAAAATAATACCTTTTTTTGACTTTGCCCATGAATTATATCTTTTTTTCTTATTAGTAGTGTCATTTGTATAGGTAAAGGGTTCGTTAGTAAATGATTAGAGTTATGATGATATTAGTAATGTAAGAATAAGTTTTGAGTGAATTTATGTATTATTTTATGTAGGTATTAGTTATGCAGGATTAGATATTCATGTACTACCTTTTGTCTCAATTTATGTGTGTTAATTTTACTTGCCATAAAGATTAAAAAAGAAAGGAAAACTTTTAAAATTTGTGGTCTAAAATAAGTCATAAATATATAGGTGGGTATATATCATTTCACTAAAGGTAAAATAAACATTTTAAAGTTAAATTGTTACTAAATATACAAATGTGTCATTCTTTTTAACACTGATTAAAAAGAAAGTGAGTCATATAAACTAGAATAAAGGAAGCATGCAATTGTTCCATCTTCTATCTTGCATAAAAATACATAGATTCCCTCCTAACTTATAAATATATTAGTTATATATATGGATCTAAATTATCAACCAAATGTCACATTAATTTTAATTTATATGTGAATAACTTATTTTCTATCTACCTACCAACCGTCGTATGAGTTACATATATGAAAATTAATATATGAATAACTTGTTTCTAGGAAACAATCCTATGTATATACATTTTCTTATGTTTTATGCCATGGTCATACGTTTTTTTTTTGTAATATATGTGTTTACCTAATATTGTTGCCACTTGTCTACTATATTGCTAGGTTTTTCCTACCTCATTTGTACATCCGTTTATGGTAAAGTATTCTTGGAGAGTTGTACCATGATATCATTTTGTATAAATTGTTAGTATGTGTTTTAACTTCTTCCTGTATGGTGTTTAGTTGAAGGAACTTGAAAATCTGAGGAAGGAAGATGTAAAGAAACTAGAAGAAGCGAGACGAGAAAGGGAAGAAGCATTGGCCTGTGTTGCCATGGAGAGAGCATTAAGAATGGCATCAAAGGAAGAGGCAAAAGCAGCTCAAGAAAAGGCTGAAAGAGAGGCACAAAAGAGAAAGCGTTCTGAAAGAAAAGCGATTAAACAATCGGAGGCCAAGAAGTCTGCACTAAACTCCTTACTTCATTCCCAAAAGGCCATAAAGTATCAAAGTTTACTGAGGATACTCGTCGTTTTGATAATTTTTTACCTTTATTTCTTTGAGTTGAGATGACCCTTCAGAGAATTGAGAAGAAAACGTGAGGAATATTTGGGACAACTTCTTCCGGCGATTTCAGGCCTACTACTAATCGATCATTTGGTCTGATTGTTTATATTGTCATCAATGAGTAAGAAACCTAATTTTATCTATTTTTCCTTAATTTTATCAAATGTTAAGAAAGTAATAATGTAATTTACTTTTTCGTTGGATTCAGTGAATCAAGATCTTGATGCATATAAATACAAACAGTTCAATTGGAGCAAGAATTTCCAGGCGCATTTGGAACAGTCCGTCCTTAATCACATTGGGTTTGTTGTTGTTATTGTATGATTTAATTTGTCAAAAACTTGATTCCAAAAGATGTAAGAAACTCAACTGGGATCAAGGATGGAGATGATTAGGAAATCTACAAAGGGAGAAAAAAAATTCTCAGAACATGCAAAATGAATTTGAGGGGAAATAAAAGATACTCCCTCTGTCCTATTTTATGTGTGATAACGCTCAAATGTACTCCAAAACAGTTAAGGAATACAATGTTCGTCAACAATATAATTTACCCAATAAAAGAGTCGGGGTCGACCTACGAGGAATGTTGTAACAGTTCATTCTTTGAAGTAAGATTTAATCTAATTAGTTATATGCATTGAAAAGGGTCTAATCACTTAGGTGATGCTCGTATTCATTTGACGATGTGCCAAATTGCAATGGCAATGCACTTTTAGCTCACTTTTTTTGTGCATTTTTACCCTTTTTGCCTTGTTTTGCACTCAATTGCCCTTAACTCCCTCTTGGTCACCAAATCTATCATTTGACAGAGAATTAAGTTAGTTTTCAAAATAAAACAATGCATCAAAGCAATATTATGTTCTATTTAGGCCCAAATATGAGTTTATATCTCAGACTCATCAACAACCCCAACTTAACTTTTTGCCTGACCTCAAGCAAATCAACATCAAATTCTTAAAACACATTGCCTTCAAATAGGGCCACAAGAGAGTAACATGCAAATGACATTCCTTTTTGCCAATCAACTAAGCTTCCACAAACCACTTAAGCGATTTTGAAGTCTCAAGAGATGGCTAAAAAGTGTCAAGACGAGACTATGCTCACAATTTCTCACATGGTTGCAAGCTCATTCTCAAAATGATTCCAAGTGTGCTCACTATCAATGAAAATTCCTCACTCTCATAAAGTATAAGTAGTTTCATTGATTCTAGAGGAGTTTCACAACACTCACACTCAAAAGAGGAACAACATGCATGCTTTCGCCTATAGGCTTGACCTTATTTTCAATCAATCAAGGACTCATTGGGTCTAACTCGGGATCACAAAGACTTGATAATGGCTTGTAATGTTGGCTTGGGGATGGATAGGTAATATTTTAGACAAAAGTGACTTTAACCTTCCATGATTCACCTTAGCTTAGCTTTGCTTTCTTTTCTAACCTCAAACCCACATCTTCCAAACATTTTCTATCATTCAACCAACTTCAGATTTTCTCAATTCTCATAATTCAAGAATTTTCTTTCTTTTATGCAATTGAAGGATTTTTTTCATGATTTTCTTTTATCTTAGATATACAATCCTTCCCTCTTTGGTTTTACTTACTTCCGGGCGCACTTCCCTTTTTCACATCCACTCATTCATCACGAAGATTTTTTAACACACCCAACGTAGGTCTTTGGTCTCATTTTTGACAAATCAAAGAGGGCAAGGTTCAAATAAGACCTCATGACTAAAGAAATTTTAAAAAGGGATGAATCTTGACATGATTACCAAATAAATGACATTAGGCTCAAAAAGGGATACTAAGGGTATCATTCACATCTTTGGTCGGCTTTTGGCTTAAGTTGGTATCACAAAGATGACCTTTGATCATTTCTCAAAATTAGTTCCAATGGATACCCTAATCAAAAGACTACTCAGGCAAGTTCTGGGCAATTGCACACACGCCTTCCAAGTATAACTCACCACACTAGACATAATGTACTTCGAGTTTAATAGAGACCCGACAATACTAGTTTGCAAAGAATGATCATAGCATATCCAAGCTCAATGCTCACTTAGTCACATCAAGATGTCTCTAATCCATGAATGTATCATTTTCACTTCAATTGGACGAAGCGATGAGTCACTACACATTTCTCATCCATGGCGCTATCTGAGTCAAAGATATTGGCAATCAATACTCGAATTATTTCAAGGGATGAGAACATGTCAATTTTATTTACTCATTTTTAAAGAAAGGATTTTCACATATGCTATGGGCTCAACTCACAAGATTGGCATTCAAACACAGTAACTAAAATGTAGCACAACTAAAGACAAACAATTAAAATTAATAAACAAATACTAACTATTACAACCCAAAATAAAATATATATAGACCAAGTAACTACTATGTCACCAAATGTTCAGAATTTACATCAACCAACACAAACAAAAATCAAGATACCAATGCACCATAATAACACCCCCCCCCCCCAAACAAATGATGCACTGTCCTCAATGCAAACACAAAGCATGATAAGTATAAAGAGAAAAGAGTCACCTTAAATTAGGTAGATGGAGGTGGGGGAGCTGAAGAAGGGTCCACTAGGACATCAATACCCATAAGCTATCCACTAGTCACCTCTATAGGTGCACTAGGTGATGCAAGAATCTTCTTAGGTGCACTAGGTGATGCAAGAATCTGCTAAACCAACAATGCAGAGGATGGAGGAATGGGAGTTTTAAGACTCGAGAGTTACTGTAGGAGACTCAGAAGATGGACCAGATCCACTAGACCTAATCATAGAAGGGTCATGTCGTGACTGCTCAAGAATCACCATGACTAATGACTCCTCCAAAATTGGCAACATATCCTAGGGGCCAAACTCACCCTATGGCTTTATAGCTGCTAACCCCTCCTGATCTGTCTCGAAGGTCATCACCTTATCAGTAGGTGCTGTCAACCCAACCCCTGGAGGCCCTATCTCTATACTAACATATGTAGAAGGAACAATAATGGACCCCAACGAGACTCAATATCCGCAAAATTCAAGGAGTCCACATCCCATCTCAAACTTATAATATCGGCCTTTAAGGCCATCACATTATCCAAAGCACCACTCTTCTTTTCAACATCATCGACCCGAACGATCTATCTATCAAGCCTAAACCCAAACTTCTCAAGTAGCTTCCCCTGGACATCCATCCCCTTCTAAAGGGGCACAAGCGTGACCTTAATAGCCCGATCAATCATTCCAAGAATAGAAGCCTTTCCCCTAGCTGAATGAACATCTTTTGCTTAGGCAAGTCAACCCACATGAAGTATGGAAACTTGAATCAACTAGGGTTGGGAAATGGGAATAAGAGTAGGTGTGCCTGTGTAGGATTAGGAGAAGTAGGTAGAACCGAGCTAGATGGTGTCTTTAAAATATGTGTATGCTCAATTATCTCTATCTCTAGATGCTCAATCTCAACTACTAACGTTGTGTCAACTGGTACTTTGTTTGCTTTCTCCTTCTCATCTCTCCTCTACTCAGCTCAATACGAAAGATATAAGTGGAAGATGAAAAAGTGATCTCAACGTCAGTCTTACTATCAAAAGGCATACCCGCTCGACTCATTTCCTAAACGCCTCATAGACTCATATTTATGGTTGTGGCGCACTTCACAATGATGAACAAGACTCTATTTAATATGGTATGTAGTATTTTCAAGGACTAGTTAAAAACCTAGCGCTTTGATACCATGCTTTTCATGATCCAAGCCTAGGGTCTAAGTGAAACATGGCAAATGAGGAACTCGAAGGTTCCCCAAATAAGCCTCATAGCACACATAAGCACATCTTTGGTGAAGAAACATGATTCAATCATTACCTTGTAGGACTAAGGGGAGTAGGGACTTAGTATGCACTCTATGGGTAGAGGGATGAAGAATTACTACCATTCAATCACAACACGTAAACCTAAAGGAAGAAAACTTGGGATGCACTTTATGAGAAGTAGGGACTTAGGAAATTCACCACCTTACTAATAACATCACAAGTAACAATGTAAATAGGATAGGGACTAAGGGAAAGTCTCCATAGATACAAAAGCATAGCATGATTCATACATATCATATTGTCCAACAATATCTTTAGTCAGAAATAGAACAAGGGCCGAGACATTTCCCGGGCTCACCCTCAAAATTAACAATGTTTTAACATGAGCAACTAGATATAAAGTCGATATCTCCCTCGAATTAGAGGAGCGAGCCGAGCGAGAGCAAAGCACCCACTCCCGGTTCATGGTGGAATCCATTGAATGCATTGGTAAATCTCAAATTTTGATTTTTTATTTATTTAAAATTGTAGAAATATAACTTGTTCCTCTTGTTGCTAATGTTACTATATCTTTTTTATTTCATTTCATACAAAAAATCTTATTTTGACTTAACGTTTTTTAAGCTCGAATTCATGATTGAGAAAGAAATCTTCTAAGCGCAATTTTATTTCACCACAACCAAAGATATTCACAAGTCGAACTAACTACGAGAAAGTGGATGGAGAAGACCTCCGGTCCCTACTTGGTTAAATCATGTAGGAAAAAGTATGCTTTAGAACTTTGAATGTACTAAGTATGCAAGATGCAATGCATTAAGAAAATCATAATTCATAATAGTCAAGATGCATAATCATAACAAAGGAAATAAGCTCAATACGAAATGGATGATCAATGCCTTAACTAAAACATGCATGTAAGGGAAAAACATAATTTCACAATATAGAACCTACATATGTGGTAGGAGACATTAATTGAAAATAAGACCATACGAGCTACTACATAGAATCCCGATGTTGCCTCCACACCAGGAAAGGAGTAATCTACTTGCCAAAGTAGACTATACCTTACCTTACGGGAACCTACCCATTTTGGAGAGTGCCTTACATGTACCTTATGGTAACTTACCCATCTCGGTGAATACATTACATGTACCTTACAGGAACTTACCCATTTCATGAATCATGCAACATAAGCTATATGGATCTATTATTAAATCATAGACATATGGTTGTAAAGTAGTTAAGGGACCAAATTTGCCAAAGTCCTCTTGTTGCTAACTCAACATCCCATGAAATACATAAACATAATCATAACATACATAAACTTGTAAATCATAATATCATAATAAGAGTATCTCATTAAAACCATAATCCCTTCAAGTGAGTATTTCCTTTCACAAGAGGGTGCATCAAAATATCATAAAAAAGATTCATAATCTTGCATAATTTTCATAGAATTTGCATGGATTCATAACGTACTTAATAGCCATTATTCTTTCATAATATTCATGACTTGTGTAACATGTAGTAAAACCTTTCATCATACATAAGATGCTTCATCATAGTCTTAATACCAAAACTTGACAAGCCTATGCATAGGGACCTAAAATCATAAAATTTATGAGTAACATGCATGAATGAGGTAAAACATGATCACTTGAAGCCATTCAAAATAACCCACCATAATTATTGAGAAACCCTCGGTTAAGGCATCATGAAAATCATCTCATAAATCATAAATCTTCAAAGTATTTCATAGTGTTATAACATACATAGCTTAAATGTCATAAAGTATTTCATAATATCAACCCTTGAAAGGAGTTCATGCATTTCAACTCAGTAGATGAAAATTTTCAACATAAATCATGCATATAAAGAGTACTGGGAAGTACTCATAATGAAATCAACTTTGAAATTAAAGGATTGAGTTGGAAAGGGTTTTGGACTCCATGGGTAGAAGGACTCATGGTTGAAGAAATACACATACCTTAATAGTCTTGAGGAAGGCTAGAAGGAACTTGGAGAAGCTTTAAAATCACCTTGAAGCTTTGACTTTAATGAAGAAGTCTTATAACCCTAGAATTTTATGAAGAATTTGGTAGAGGAGTCTTGGGAGGTTTTGAGAGTATTTTAGGAGTTTTGGTGTGTGGAATAGGTCCAAAATGAGAGATAATTTCATAAATTCCCATCTATAAGGATTTAAGGATTTGTCCTAATTTCCCTTACTTAAATCTAGAAATATTTAGAAAATTTGTAATGTGAGGCAACCCTAGCGTGACATGGACTTGTTTCGAGATGGTTCATTTTCGTGTGAAGTTTAATTTTCTTCTTATTTGACCATGGGATGCATTTTGGTCATTTTATACTGAAATGAACCCTCTATAGGATGTGGAGAGGTTGCGATAGGACTCTGGAAAGTGTAAAAATTTATGGAAATCTATTTTTTTGATATGGTTGACCTAAAGTTGAAGGAGATCATTTTCTCACACAATTTTACCCCTGATCAAGAATCTGGCCTCGAATTTACCAAAAAGAATATGGATGATGCGTTATGCAAGACATATATTATGAGGGTATTCTAAGGTACTTTGGACGGTGTTACATTTTCCCTCATCAATATTTCTGGGAAAATAATGACACCTAAATTCAAATGCCTCATATCCATGATACATCGTACCGAAGCAACTTTTTCAGATGCCTTAGGATTGATTCATTCATAGATGACATCAAATTGCTAATTATAAATCCAAACCAATAACGAGCAAGAATGTTCAATTTTTTCTTCAGAATATGAGCCCTCTCTGCAAGCCAAAAGGGTGTTGCACCACTCAACATCGGGGCCAACCAAGCCTTCAAGTCATCAAAAATATTGTTCTCAATTTTTTCTATCAAATCATGGCAGCCCCATATTGTATAGTTAAACCAATAATTGATCTCAGTCTCACTGTACTTGACCATTTTTCCTTGAACCTCCATTACATCAATAGGTTTATAAATGACCTTCACTGTCTCTGCTCTTAGAAACCAACAATGTATATGTCGCGAACCCAAGATGAAATATATGAATCTCGAAGTTTGGTGAACACTTGGAAGATGTGAAATAGTGTATTCTATACTTTTGGGTATTTATCAACAACCCCATCAGTAGACAAATGCTTCTCCTCCAAAATAGTTCTCACCCCTACAACTTTCAACCTATTAAGACTTTGAGGCACAATAGTACTCCACACAACCTACCTAAGTGGGTTATGACACACTTTAGAGCGCTTTTTAGTGTGTCTACGCTTTGGAGTTGGTTCAGCAGTAGTAGGGGCATGGACAACGGTTTTAGAACCCTCCTTCTCACTCTCGGAATCGGTCTACTCAACCTCGAGTGAACCCTCGCTGTCACTGCTAGCTGACGCTGCTATTTTTCTCTTTCCTTTACCCTGATGATCCCTTCATGGCCTTGTGGCTTCTTGTTGTTATGGTAACTCATAAGATCAATTCCTTTTTTCCTTGGATCCATCTTCTTGGAAAAAGGCTTAGACATCCTGCAAACACCACAAAAATGATATGTGAGTAAGAGGTATGTGATAACAAAAATTTAGGGAGTGATTTGAAAAAGTCACTTTGCAAGATGTCTAGTTAGATAGCCAAACATATTCAGTGGGCTAAATATCCATCGTTGAAAGTGGCAAGAAATGGGATCCAAAATCCTATCACAATTGACGATCAAAGTGGCAAGTCGGCGCATCACTGAATTACTTCATTGGGTCGACTTGAGATCATCAAAAGTGATAGAGATAATATCACCTTGCCTTGACAAATTAGGTGATGGTAATGCAATTCAGCGATGTGCTGAAGCACTTCGACGAGCTAAAGTTAGCCCGTCAAAAATGACCAGTGCTTCGCGAAATCTCATAATTGGTTGTTAAACCAACAAACATGCAATCCACATAGTTTCAATGATTAAATCAACATGCATGCACAATTATTCACAATTGATATAGGTCTGAGGGTACTCAGACTTCCCATAATCCTTAAGAATCTAATGAAATGACTACTTATCCCTTAAGAAAGACGTTACCCACTCTATTATTGGGCAAGTTCAAGTCATTCAGTTAGAAACGAGCTACTCAAACTTCACCCTTACAGACCCCAACATTGAGATTACCAGTATTGTACACACACACAAAATATCAATTCAATTACTAACCCAACAGAGATACACATAACGGAGAGTGATTCACAAGACAAGCCCCATTCTACTATCAGATTTCACACCAATTAAGCAACCAAAGAGGTTTATAACAAGTACCCATGAATCAAAAGATTACGACACTAACATAATTTATTCCAATTCTTAATTATATCACAAGTTCAAACCTCTACACTTAAGTGTTAAACCAAAGACAATCACCAATGAACTTTGAGATTGGAATTGCCAATACAAAGTTCCCTACCATGACAAGAGTGGCTAACTTTGAGGAACTAAGAATCAAAGAGAGGTCATTCAGAAGATCAACTCAAATTTCATAAGAACTCAGGAAACACACAATAAAATACAAGGCTTGACAAATTCACATACCATGAAGGTTGTCCATAGCTCTAAACCATAAATAAACACAATTAATTATATGCCCATACCTACACATTCATAAATTTCACAAGAACATGGGTATGACCAATAAAAAATGAAAACTAAGGGCTAAGAACATACTTGTGATGATGAAATATAGTAGAGGAGAGTGAAATACACACTAAAATCCAAGCTAATTGATGCAAATACTACGGTGACAATGTTCTAGAATCTAGGAACACTATGTGTGAGGAGATGGAAAATAAAAGAAAAAAGAAAGAAAGAGAAACATTTTAATGAAAAGGGAGGTGGTTGGACGAGGTCAGTCGGTGATTCCATACTTACCTCACTAAAAATACCACACCTCGGGAGGGTACCCAATACGTGGTTGACACTCATAGACTATTGCTAGTCCCCAAGAGAACCACTTGGCCTCATCACATCCATTCAAGAAATAAATAACATATCAACGGAAGACTTAAAGAAAATAAAAAGTAGACAACCTCAATATATGATGAGTTAAATCAAGTAAATAGGCTAGTATGGAAAGAACTAGCTCAAAATCAATATCCAATCAATAAATCGACTCTAGTCTATGAAGCCTCTATCAACTAGTCAATGGTGCCAATGACAGGTCCATGACTACCTGCAATCAAAAGAAAAATGAATCTAAAGTCTAACTCTAAAGCTAGATGAAATAATGGGCATCCCCTGAACTCAAGGAGGACTCACCAATCAGCTAAAATAAGAAGAAGATCTTCAACGGAGCGCCTGTTGATGATCTCTAGCACTTGTCTCTGCATCATGAAAAGATGCAGGCCCAAATGGGTGTCAGTACATGGAATATACTGGTATGTAAAATAACTGAGTAAAACAAATAAGGTAGGATAACAATAACTCAGAAATGCTAAATCAAGATGTCAAAGGTCAATCTAATACAAGAGTAAAGAGTAGACCACGACCAATAAATACGATCCAAATCAATCCAATCCAATCAAGTCAGAGTACTATCAGTATGGAACCTATCTGGAAGTTTCTCTTATTCGATAATAATGACTTATGAGCCAGTGATTGTACAATAATCTCATTGATGTTGCCACAATTGTTCAGTACTTGCCAGGTAAAGAACGAATTGAATCCATAATGGACCCGACAATCGTGTCGTCTATTCTTTCAAGGACACCCAATCATGAGAGAACATACAACTCAATGGTTTCAATCCTCTCTACGCTTGGCGGCATAATTCAAGAGTTTGAGCTGGACTTACTCTCACTCACTCGGTGCTTGATACCCCTCCCAAGATTCTGTGCTCATAGTACCTCAGCCATTCCAATCAATAATCTGTTGAGTTTCTTAATAGACTCTTTTACTCATCAATTTCTACCAAGTCAATCTATCAATTTAGACCAATCTTTAGGGTTCAATCATGCAAACTCAAAGGACCATCAAGTTCTATCAACCTATCATCATACCCAATCACAATCACCATCATTATTCTCAAATCAAGGTTCTAGACTCTATCCCTAGGTTCATTTATGCAATCTTTTATTCAGAAATATGCAGGGTTGGTACAATAACTTGTATAAAATATTTATTCAATAAAATATGTTCATGATGATTATAAAGCATGTAATATATATATATATATATATATAGCCATAAGGAAAATCTCAAGAAAAGTCTTCATAAGGATTCAATTCATTCATAATCAAATTATCACAAAGAATTATACATGGAAACTCAATTCTCTTAAAATCTTGTTATCATCATTAGTAACGGCACATGAGAGAACAATCCCATGCTTTAAACTAGTCTTACATACCCTGGAATTGAAGAATAGTCACAATTTAAAGGACCACCATCAAAAAATTGGAAGCCCTAGCCTTTCTCCTCCAATATTTTTGCTCTCAAGGAGTTTTAGTATCTTATGAGGGAGAATTACCTTTAGGGTACTGATAAGGACCCTTAATAGACATCAAAACGTTGTGGGTTTATTAAAAAAAGAATGGAAAAAGTTAAAATTACCCTTTAAGAAAAACTGTCAAAGTGGACCATGAAACCCCGTTTATGGCCCGTGAAATAGATCACAAGTCATGGTTCTCTCTCATGGAAAATCAAACCAAAATATTGGTTTTTGGAGCTTTATACGAAACCTCTCACACGGGTCGTGGGATAAGTCATGGGTCATGTTTCACTCTCGTGGAAAGACAAACTAAAATATTAGTTTCTGGAGTTTTATACGAAACCTTTCATACGGGTTGGGGAACAAGTCACAGGTCGTGTTTCACTCTCGTGGAAAGATAAATCAAAATATTAGTTTCTAGAGCTTTTTATGACTCAACATACGACTCGTTGAACATGTCATAAGTTGTGTTTCACTCTTTTGGAAAGACAAACCAAGATATTGGTTTTTAGAGCTTAATACGACCTAACATACGACTCATGGAACATGTATCGTGTCGTGTTCCTTCTCATGAACTCCCTTCCATACTTAGCCAAAATTTTCAGCTCTTGAAATAACTTTTAGGACCTGGTCCATGAGCCGTAAACCAATCTACAGCTCATAAACCTTTTCATAGAAATAGGTCTGAGGACCTATTTCACCTGCAAAATTCTTGGGGTGTTACATTATCTCCTCCTTGGGATCATTTATCCTCGAATGGCGAGAAACCTAGGAACCAAATCAAGGCATGAGTTCTATCACGGACTCCAACGTTCAAAGCAACTCACAATCATTTATGCAATTAGTTAATTTGGCAACCAGAAAAATAAATAATCAACAAATCAATTTAATTATAAATTAGACTCTCGAACACCATCGTTAGTCAAACTCATATTAAGACAAGATTCAAGTGATTAAGAAGGAATCATTACCATCAACTCTCTCCTCATCAGTAGGTGGGAACAAAAGGGAGGGGGGTACTTTCCCTTGATATCCTCTTCAACTTCCCACATAGCTTCTTTTACAAACTGATTTCTCCACAACACCTTGATAGATGCAATCTCTTTGGTCCTCAACTTGTGAACCTGACGATCAAGGATTTGAACGGGGATTTGTTCATAACTCAAATTGTCCTTCACTCTAATACTCTCAATAGGTATAAACAACTGCGGATCTCCCAAACACTTCTTAAGTATACAAATGTGGAAGACCGTATGGATGGCCGCTAGCTCTAGTGGTAGCTTCAACTCATATGCCACATTGACTATCCTTTTCATAATTTGGTAAGAACCAATGTACCTCGGACTTAACTTCCCTTTTTTCTCGAATTTCATCACACCTTTCATAGGTGATACCTTCAAATACACCCATTCATTGACCTCAAACTCTAAGTCTCTTCTTCTAACATCGGTGTAGGATTTCTGTCGACTCTGTGCAGTCTTCAATCTTTCTCGGATGATCTTCACTTTCACCATGGCTTGGTGAACCAAGTTTGGTCCAATCAACTCTGCTTCACCTACCTCAAACCAACCAATCAGTGATCTACATCTCCTTCCATAAAGAGCCTCACAGGGAGCCATCTGAATACTCAAATGGAAACTATTGTTGTAGGCGAACTCAATCAAAGGCAAATAGTCATCCCAATTACCCTTAAAGTCAATGACACAGACTCTCAACATATCCTCCAGGGTCTGAATGGTGCGTTTTGCCTGACCATCAGTCTGAGGGTAAAAAATAGTGCTAAGATTCACCTTCGAACCCAAACCTTTCTAGAAAGATCTCCAAAACTATGCAGTAAATTGGGCTCCTCTATCTGAGATGATACAAAGGAACTCTATACAGTCTAACAATCTCTCTTATGTATAGTCACGTATAATCCTCAGTAGTGTTAGTTGTCTTTACTGCCAAGAAGTGTCCAGATTTAGTCATCCTATCAACTATTACCAAAATCAAATCATGCTGCCTACGAGACCTCGGTAAGCCTGTAACGAAGTCCATATTGATCATCTCCCATTTCTATTCTGGAATCTCAAAATTCTGAGCTACTCCACCTGGCCTTTGATGCTCAACTTTAACTTGTTGATAATTTGGGCACTTAGAAACAAACTCAACAATGACCCTCTTCATTCCACTCCACCAATAAACCTCTCTCAAGTCATGGTACATCTTAGTTGACCCTGGGTGGATGGAATACCTAGAGTTGTGAACTTCTACCATGATCCTCTCTCGAACAACATCAACATCTGGGACACATAGTCTACCTTGATACCTTAATACTCCATCTCCCCCTTTGGTGAAAGCCATCACCTTCTATTTATGCACATCTTCCTTTAATTGTAGCAAGATGGGGGTCTCAGTCTTGCTTTTCCTTCACCTCTACTACAACAGACGATGTAGACCCATTTTGAACATTAACTCTACCTTCGTTAGACTCCTCAAGTTGTACTCCCAATTAGGCCAATCTATACACTTCCTTTGCCAGCTCTTTCTTTTCTTCCTCAACATGGGTCGTACTACCCATTGACAACCTACTAAGAGCATCAACAACAACGTTAGCTTTACCTGAGTGGTAGAGGATGTTCATGTCATAGTCTTTGAGCAACTCTAACCATCTTCTCTGCCGCAAGTTGAACTCTTTCTGGCCAAATACATATTGCAGACTCCTGTGATCAGTAAACACATCTACATGCACCCCATACAAGTAGTGGCACCAAATCTTAAGTGCAAATACCACCGCAACCAACTCAAGATCATGAGTTGGATAATTCCTCTCATGGACCTTGACTTGTCTAGAAGCATAAGCGACAACCTTCCCATTCTGCATCAATACACTCCCTAATCCCACTCTTGAAGTGTCACAATAAATCATAAATCTGTCGGTCCCTTAAAAAAAGTTAATATTGGTGCAGTAGTCAACCTTGTTTTTAACTCTTGGAAACCCTTCTCACATTCATCATACCACTGAAACTTGACCTTTTTCTGAGGCAGTCTAGTCAACAGTGCGAATATGGAAGAGAATCCTTCAATAAATTTGTGGTAGTAGCCAACCAAACCCAAAATGTTCCTTATGTCTATGGGAGAGATTGGTGCAGGCTAGTTCTTGACCACCTCAATCTTTTGAGTATCCACTCGTATGCCATCTCCTAAAATCATATGGCCCAGAAATGCCATAAATTTGAGCCACAACTCACACTTCAAAAACTTTGTGTATGACTCATTATTCTTGAGTGTCTGCAAAGAAATTCTAAGGTGATTTGCATGCTCCTCCTCATCTCTAAAATATACCAAAATATCATCAATGAACACAATCACGAATGTGTCAAGGTACTATATCAATACTCGGCTCATCAAATCTATGAAGGCTGCAGGTATATTTGTCTACCCAAAAGACATTATTAGAAATTCAAAGTGACCATATTGGGTTCGAATATCCATCTTCGGGATGTCATATTTCCTCACTTTTAGCTGGTGATAACCTGATCTGAGGTCTATCTTGGAGAAAATAGTGGCACCTTGAAGTTGGTCAAACAAATCATCGATCCTTGGAAGGGGATATTTTTTCTTAATGGTCACCTTATTTAACTGGTGATAGTCTATACACATCCTGAGGGTACCATCCTTCTTTCAAACAAATAGGACAGGAGCCCCCCACGGAGAGACACTCGGCCTAATGAAGCCTTTATCCAAGAGATCTTTCAACTGCTCTTTCAATTCTTTCAACTCAGTAGGGGCTATCCCATATGGTGGAATGGATATAGGTTGGGTTTCAGAAGGCACATCGATTCCAAAGTCAATCTCCCAATCAGGAGGGACTCCCGACAAATCATCAGGGAATACATTAAGAAACTCATTGGCAACTGGAACTAACTCAAAAGGCGGAGACTCTACATCATCAACCTTAACTCGCACGAGGTGATAGATACATCCTTTAGAGCTGGTAGGCAGCCAACTCAACCCTATCAGCATCGGTCATATGCATCACCTGGAACACTTTCTGTAGCTCATTAATATAGTTCTCAGGATCCTCATTAGACATAAAGTCGGTGAACTAAGAGGGGTTCATTCTTAAGAACTCTCGAACCCTGAATATATCTTATGAATCCTATTGGCCTGCTCTCTGTCTAACCGGTGCTATCACAACTTAGGCCAAAGTCTGGATGGCCTGGCGAAGCTCAGCATTTGAGATGTTAGCCTGAGTTAGTTGTTCAGGGATGGCTTGGCCTATGGGTTCATCTTGATTTTGGGGCTCAGGTTAGTTCACATTCTGTCTGGCTGGGCGCCCTTTTCCTCTAATAACTCTTCTTGGAAGCATTGTAACAATTCTACAAATGCATAACACACAAATTAGAAGAGGAATTTCATAGAGTTTAACTCTATAGCACAAGTCAAAATATGAAAGAAGAGTAACTCTTCTTAATGTCCCATAGTCTTCTGCTTATAAGGTGTGGTGCACAACAGAACCATAAACAAGACTCTACTAGACATGACTTCATAGACTCCCTATGATACTTGAACTCTGTACTCTGATACCAAGTTTGTCACGCTTCGGGAGGGTACCCTAAACGTGGCCGACACTCAGAGACTATTGCTAGTCCCCAAGCAAATTACTTGGCCTCATCACATCCATTCAACCAATAAATAACGTATTAGTGGAAGACTTAAAGAAAATAAAAAGTAGACAACCTCAAATATGAAGAGTTAAATCAAGTAAATAGTCTAGTATGGAAAGAACTAGCTCAAAATCAATATCCAATCAACAAATCGACTCTAGTCTATGAAGCCTCTATCAAATAGTCAATGGTGCTAATGACAGGTCCATGGCTACCTCCAATCAAAAGAAAAATGAATCTAAAGCTAGATGAAATAATGGGCATCCCCTGAACTCAAGGATGACTCACCAATCAGCTAAAATAAGAAAAATATCTTCAACGGAGCACCTATTGATGATCTCTAGCACCTGTCTTTGCATCATGAAAAGATGCAGGCCCAAATGGGCGTCAGTACATGGAATATGCTGGTATGTAAAATAACTGAGTGAAACAGATAAGGTAGGATAACAATAACTCAAAAATGCTAAATCAAGATGTCAAAGGTCAATCTAATACTAGAGTAAAGAGTAGACCATGACCAATCAATACGATCCAAATCAATCCAATCCAATCAAGTCAGAGTACTATCAGTATGGAACCAATCTGGGAGTTTCTCTTATTCAACAACAATCACTTATGAGCCAGTGATTGTACAACAATCTCATTGATGTTGTTACAACCATTCAGTACTTTCCAGGTAAAGAACGAATTGAATCCATAATGAATCCGACAATCGTGTCCTCTATTCTTTCAGGGACACCCAATCATGAGGGAACATCTAACTCAATGGTCAATCTTCTCCTACGCTTGGCAGTGTAGTTCTAGAGTTCGAGCTAGACTTACTCTCACTCACTCGGTGCTTGATACTCCTCCCAAGACTCTGTCCTCATAGGACCTCGGCCATTCCAATCAACAATCCGTTTAGTCTCTTAATATACTCTTTTACTCATCAATTTCTACCAAGTCAATCTATCAATTTACACCAATATTTAGGGTTCAATCATGCAGACTCACTGGTCCATCAAGTTCTAGACTCAATCCCTAGGTTCATTCATGCAATCTTTTATTCAAAAATATGCAGGGTTGATACAATAACTTGTATAAAATATTTATTCAGTAAAATAAGTTCATGATGATCATCAAGCATGTAAAATATATATATATATATATATATATAGCCATAAGGAAAATCTCAAGAAAAGCCTTCATAAGGATTCAATTAATTCAAAATCAAATTATCAAAAAGAATTATACATGGAAACTCAATTCTCTCAAAATCTTGTTATCATCATCAATAAGAGTACATGGGAGAACAATTCCATGCTTTAAGTTACCCTTACATACCTGGGAATTGAAGAACAGTCACAATTCAAAGGACCATTGTCGAAATATTGGAAGCCCTAGCCTTTCTCCTCAAATCTTCTTGCTGTCATGGAGTTTAAGTATCAAATGAGGAAGAATTACCCTTAGGGTACTGATAAGAACCCTTAATAGACACCAAAACATCATGGGTTTATTAAAAAAAGAATAGGAAAAGTCAAAATTACCCTTCAAGAAAAACTGTCGAAGTGGACCACGAAATCCTGTTTACGGCCCGTGAAACAAGTCATGGGTCGTGGTCCTCTCTCGTGGAAAATCAAAACAAAATATTGGTTTATAAAGCTTTATACAAAACCTCTCATACAGGCCGTAGAAATGGTCACGGGTCGTATTTCACTCTCATGGAAAGAAAAACCAAAATATTGGTTTTTGAAACTTTATATGAAACCTCTCATATGGGTTGTGGAATAGGTCACGGGTCATGTTTCACTCTCGTGGAAAGACAAATCAAAATATTGGTTTCTGGAGCTTTTTACGACTCAACATACGGCTTGTGGAACATGTCACGAGTCGTGTTTCAGTCTTGTGTAAAGACAAACCAAGATATTAGTTTCTAGAGCTTAATACGACCTAACATAAGACTCATGGAGCATGTCATGAGTCATTTTCCTTCTCGTGGACTCCCTTCCATACTTAGCCAAAATTGTTAGGTCTTGGAACAACTTTTACAACCTGGTCCATGATTCGTAAACCAATCTACGACTTGTAAACCCTTCGTAGAAACTTGTCTGAGGACCTATTTCACCTGCAAAATTCTTGGGGTGTTACAAAAAATATTTGGCAATGTGCCAAATATGTGTTAGACTGCCAAACTTACCAAAGTCCAGGCAATTTATTTATACCAAATGGTCAACTAAATAGCCATCGCTGAACATATTTGGTGATGCATCGAATGTGCTAGTAAGTCTATGTGCCATGTCTGCTTTTAAAGGTGATCAAAGGGTGGATTGCTGATTATACTCGGTGAAGCACCGAGTGTATACCAACTTTCCAACCTTTAAAACAATTTGACTTCTTTTTGTTTACCTACAAAATTAATAAATTTTATTAAAAAAAGCCATTATCACCTTGAGTTGCCTCCTAAGTAATACCTTATTTAACATTGTTGTCCCAATCCAAACCTAGGGCCTAATCATAACACGGCAAATGAAGAACCCGTAGGTACTTCACTCACGTCTCTTAACATTCATTAAGCATTCATAGGTAATTAAATATCATAAATACGAAATTAAAGTGGGAAAAGGTACTAAGGGAAATATTCAAGATATGAAAATCAAGATAACATCTCAAACCAAAGATTTTATCGTCCAAACATACCATTCTACATTAAGACTTAGTGGGGACCAAAACACAATCATGGTTCCTCTCAAATACAAAAGACATGGAAATAAGATATAAAGTAAAAATCTCCAATAAACAACTCTAAGTACATAGATATCTCATAAGTACAAAACATAAAGAAAAGGGTGAAATTCTCTAACTAAAGGCTCACCAAAGCTACTAGTCTTGGTCGCCAAAAGCTAACCATGTGTTAGTGGATGAGGTGGAGCGCCAGTCCCTACATGGTGATATTATGTAAAAACAATATACGTTAGTACGTTGTATTGTAGTAAGTATGTGAGATGCAATGCTGAAATACCTCTCAAAATAACTTGAATGACCTTATAAAAGATGCCTTACATAACACATCATCCATATTATTTTTGGCAAATCCGAGGCAGAATTCTTAATTGAGAGGCAAAATTGTGTGAAAAAGTAGTCTTATTCGATTTTTAGGTCAATCGTATTGAAAATAAGTTTTCATAAAAAATTGCATTTTCAGAAGCATCCACGACCTCTCCATGTCGTGGAGAGGGTTCATTTTCGTACAAAAGTGACCTGAACTATTCTAGGGTCAAAATAGGAGAAACTGAACTTTGCACAAAAATTGCCTATGTGGGAACAAGTCCGCATCGCGCCACTGTTTCATGATAGTTTAAATTTTTTCAAACAATTCTACTTTTAAGTGCAACCACCTTAGATTTTTTTCTAATTGCCATTAAATGAATTTGGACAATTGTTATGACCAAAACCCACTCTATAAATTTTCCTTGCCCCCAAATTGACTCCATTATTCATTAATTCACTCAGTACAAAAATTCTCTCACTAGAAATCACTCTCAAAAGATTTCTTCTCCATCAAGTAAGGAATCCATTGAAGACCAACTCAAGCTTTTCATTTCTCTTCAAATTCTAAGGCAAATACTTTAGGTATGTGAGTTTTCATCCATAGAATTCTTTATTCTATGGAGCTCCTTCTAAATTCTCAATTTTTCATCTAATTTCAAGTATGTGAATTTTATAGGTCTTCTCAACTCTTATCTAATTTTCTTCAATTATGATCTAGATTATGACTATTGATCTATTCTATAGGAATTCATTTCAATTACACAAAATTTATGATTTTTCCACGAATTATCTCAAGTCAAGTTAGGGCTCATGATTTCATAATAGGTCTTATTCAATTCTCATCCAATTATATGAATTGCTTTTTAGTTATGATCTAATTACTCAATTAAGTATGAATTATTATCAAATGGTATGATTTTTCATGATTTTGGTTCAATTAACTATGAACCCAAGCTATTCCTAATTTTTTATGACTAAGTTATGATTTTATAAATATGATTCTAAGTATGAAAGCATATTGTCCGGATGATATGATGATAAGGGTGACCTAAGACCCTAATTCTTGTGAGATGATGATAAGATGAGGAGTATACACACACTATAAGCAAAGTTATTTAGATGGACTATTCTTATGATATGAGATGATATATTTTCATACTGTCATGATACTTATTTACAAACTACAAAAGTATGAGTTATGATGATGTCTATGTATATGCATGAGTTTGTATTCTGTGGGATATGACTTAGCACCGAGAGAACCTTGGTAGATTCCATTGTCCCATAACTACATTCCATTATAAGTTTATGATCATGTGCGTATAAGTCTAGGTAATAGATCCATATAGCATCATGATGTAACACTCACTGTGATAGGATGGGGTCTTTATGTACATGTGATTCTCACCATGGATAGAGCCTTTAGATTGAGGGTCGAGTTTATCTTGGCAAAGTAAACTCCTCTTTAGTTCAGAGTAGAGGGAAAATCAAAATTCCATGTAATAGTCCACATGATCTTATTGTCAGTTATGGTTCTATTTCCACATATGTATGTCTACGATGCTATGAGATGTTGTATATTGCTTTCCTCTATGATTTTAATGATGCATTGATTATTCATACCTTGTCTTTACTCTATTGACATGTCTATCCATATTGCTATTATGTACGATGTTCATTGATGCATTGCATACTTACATACTTAGTACATTCCAACATACTAATGCATACTCTTGCCTACATGATATCACCAAGTAGGGATGGGCGATGATATTACTCCTCACTTTCATGGCTAGCTTTTGGCATTTGATATAGAAGATTTGGTGAGTTTCCATATTTCAGGGATAAGCCCTTACGTTCTTGCATATGTTGACATTGTTAAGACTTTTGTACTTTCTTATCTTGAGGGCGAGCTAGTAGAATGATCTAGACCCTGCCAAGATCAATGATATAAAGGCATGCTTGGACCTATGTTGATGTAACTCCCTTTAATGGGAAATGTTGACTCCTATGTTTAGCTTGTTTAAAACTATGTTTTCACCTGTTTACTCTTATGATTGCTTATTTACCCTATGTATGCTTATGATATGAACAAGAGGCTTGGGTGGGGCACCTTCGAGTGTCACATTTTCCGCGTCATGACTAAGCCCTAGATTCGGGGAGTGACAAGCTTAGTATCAAAGCAAAAACTTTGAAAATATCATAGGGAGTCCAACATGTCGTGTCTAGTAGAGTCGTGTTCATAGGTGTGAAGCGTTCCATATCCTTGAATAGGAGACTATGAGACATTCAGGAAATATTCACTTTTTTGTGATCAATGTCGTGCCTTAAGATGTGTTCTAAGACTTCTTTCCTCTAATATTTATCCCTTGAATTTTCAAAGAATGCCTTCATGACGTGTACCATTTCCTAGGGGAGTTAATGCAAATGAGGATAAAACTCCTTCGACTCCCCAAGTTCCTCATCACTCTCAAGCCGACCAAGTGACTAAGAAGAAGCTTAAGGCCGTTATCACTATGTTGGCCCAAGTTGTTGCTTCTCTAAAGACTCCTACCCCGCCTTCTAGGGTGAGATATTTTTCTAGAATGAATCCCTCAAAGTTCTATAATTCTACGGTGGATGTAGATACAAAAGAGTTTATTGATGAGGTATGTAAAGTGATAGAAATTATAGGGGTATCATTTGAGGATAAGGGGGAGTTAGTGGCTTACCAACATAAGGGAGTTTCTCAAGTTTGGTTTACACAATGGAAGACTGAGAGGAATGATGAGAAAGTTCCTACTTGTTGGGAGGTCTTAAAGGACACTTTTCTTGATTACTTCTTTCCCTTTGAACTAAGGGAAGACAAATTGTTAGAGTTTACGAATTTGAAGCAAGGTGGTATGAGTGTGAGGGAGTATGCTCTCAAGTTAACAAAGTTGTCTAAGTATGCTCCTTCCTTGGTGTTCGATCTTAGAGCCCGCATGAACAAGTTTATTTTAGGCTTGTCTAATTTGGTGAATATGGAATGTAAGATTGTAATACTTGTCAAAGGGATGGATATTTCTTGGCTTATGAATCATTCCAAAAAAATAGAGAGTGAGAAGTTTCAAAGGATGAAGATGAGGGAGTCCAAGAGGGCTTGTTTTGATGGTGACGTTTCACATGCTAGGTCCAATGGTGACTATTTCCATTAAGGCTAAGGGTCATCTAAGGGTGATAATCAAGGGTTTTCTAGGGATAGGATGCATACTCCTTTTGTACAAGGTGATGTTGCAAAGGCTAGTAGTGTTATTCCTCATAGGTGTCCCAAGTGTGGGAGGAACTATGTTGGTGATTGCTTGAGGGGCACGAGTTCTTGTTTTGGATGTGGAAAAATGAGGCACAAGATTTTTGAGTGCCCTAATATTGCTACTAAAGGGAAGGAAAGGCATCCACAAGGTCAAGTGTCACAACAAGGGTAAGTTCAACAAGATTCCCAAGCTCAAGGGGTGGACCTCGTGGTAACCGATTTTATTCCCTTCATGCTAGGCAAAGAATCAAGGAGTCTCTCAATGTAGTTATAGGTATGTAAGGATCTTTGATTTTGATGCATATTCTTTACTTGACCCCAATGCAAATATGTCTTTTGTCACTTCTTATCTTTCCATAAAGTTTAACGTGTCTCCTAAAATCTTAATAGAGTCATATTCGGTCTATACTTTGATTGGTGCATCGATTTTAGGCAAGAAAGTCTATAGAAATTGTCTCTTATTGGTATTGCATAAAGTATTTTCATATGATCTTGTTGAACTTGACATGACCAATTTTGATGATATTCTTGGTATGGATTGGTTGCATGTATCAGATGCCTCAATTGATGGTAGAACCCATAAGGTCAAATTCTAAATCCTTAATGAACCTATTCTAGAATGGAAGAGAACTAATTCAGTATTCGGGGTAAGTTCATCCCTTACATGAAGGCTAGGAAAAGGACTTCTAAGGGATGCATATATTCTGTTGTTCGAGTTAGGGATGTGGAGTTTGAAGTTCCTACTCTTGATTTGGTTACTATATTAATGAATTCCTCGATGTCTTTCTTGATAAATTTCTTAATATTCTTCCAAAAAGGGAAATAGACTTTGGCACTGATCTTCTACCTGATACTCAATCTATTTCTATACCTCCATATCGAATGGACCCAATGGAGTTGAAGGAATTGAAAGAACAATTGAGGGATTTTCTTGACAAGGGGTTTAGAAGGCCTATTGTGTCTCAATAGGGTGCTCCCATATTATTTATAAGGAAGAAGGATTTTTTTTACTTTGGATGTGTGTGGATTATCGACAATTGAATAACGTGACTATTATAAATAAGTATCTACTTCCAAGGATTGATGATCTATTTGACCAATTACAAGGTGGAAGCCACTTCTCCAAAATTGATCTTCGATTCAGGTATCACCAATTGATGGTGAGGGAGAGTGATACCCCCAAGAAGACATTTTAGACAAGGTATGGGCATTTTGAGTTTTTGGTTATGTCGTTTGGATTAACAAATTCTCCCACCATCTTTATGTATTTGATGAACCGAATCTTCAAGCCTTATATAGACATGTTTGTAGTAGTTTGTATTCATGATATATTGATTTACTCCCGAAGTCAAGAGGAACATATGGGTCATTCGAGAATTTTATAGCAAACCTTCAGAGATAAGAAATTGTTTTCCAAATTTAGGAAGTATAAATTTTAGTTGAGGGAGGTGGAATTTCTTGGCCACATTGTGTCCAATGATGATGATGTTATGGTTGAACAAAGGAAAATAGATGTGGTAAAGAATTGTCCTAGACCATTGTCTCCTTAAGATATTAGGAGTTTCTTAGGTTTGGCTAGATACTATAGGAGGTTTGTTGAAGGATTTTTTCTCTATTATGTCACCTTTGACTAGGTTAACCCAAAAGAATGTAAAATTTCAATGGTCGGATGAATATGAGAGAAGTTTTCAAATATTGAAGGGCAACCTTACTTCAACCCTGGAAATGATGTAAAAGTCGTGTATGTGGAATGTGTTTATAATTATGGATAATTATGATTATTCTGATATCTGCTGGTATGTTGAGGGTACGTATACCTATTCATTTGATTTCCTGTTATATTTTAGCGGATTGAGTTGTTGGGGTGAGCGATTAATCTTTTAAGGATCCCTTATTGGTTGTTATACTAATTCCCTATTGCATTTAGACAGGTTATTATATTTCTGATTGGTTGAGGTTGCAAAAACTATTATTTGACACACTGAGCATGCCTATGCCTATTGTATTCACTAACTACTATGAGCTCAAGGTTAGAATCCCTATGGGTTTCGAGTTGGAGTCCTGACGTGTTCTAAGGTTGTTGATAGAGTAATTTTTAGAGTATCGCCCTTGGAAAGTGGTAATGCAGTTTGGTCGATGGGGTAAACTTAGCCCTTAATATATTAGGCCATTTGAGATTCTAAGGTGAGTTGGGCCTGTGGCACATGAGTTAGCTTTGCCATTGGCGTATTCTGCTATGCACCCCATCTTTCATGTATTGATGTTGTGTCATTTCATTATGGATGAGTCACGTGTGCTTCAGTATGATTCAGTCAAGTTAGATAACTATTTGATGTTGTGGAGGAGCTAGTAGCTATTTTTCCAGAGATACCAGGCGATTGAGCTCTAGGACTATACTAGTGGTTAAAGTTCGATGGCGCCATCGGCCGACTGAGGAGGATACTTGTGAGTTAGAACTAGACATGCGGGGCAGTACCCCAACCTATTTGAGTATTCAGGTATACCTTTATCCTTACTTTCATGTATGAAAGTTCTTTTAGTTGGGGATGTTGTAATGACCCTCCAGGTCATTTTGATGTTTCTACAAATATCTTATCAGTGTGAGACTTTACATAGAGACCTTGGGCCATTCATGACATGTTGATACTGCTAGATTGGGTAAATCAGTTGTGGTTTATGTAGCTTTTCGAGTTAAACAAGAGGTTATAACCATAATATGAGCTTTTTAGTAAAGTCCTAGTAAACAACCTCAGAGTGGAATTCTAACAATTATATCAGCTCTGGAACATCCAAATTAGGCTAGGAGCATGGTTAGCCCGAGACTTAGGGGTTCTGGTGCAAATTTAACTAAGAATTCGCAAAACCAATTCAAAAATAAGCTTAAAATTGAGTTTCAATGATAACCTTGGTAAACATGCTTGGATGGGAATTCTGATGGTGCAGTCAACTCTGAAACATCAAATTTACATCAAATTTAGTCTGAAATGACCTTTTGATGGATAACTAAGACTTTCAAACACATTTTTACCCCCTCAGTTCTTTTAGCTAAAATTAGCTGGAGAGAAGTGGGACCCCCATTTTATCGTAACGAGCTCCGTTGGGTATTTCTAGCCTATCATTGGATCTGGAACATCAAAATCAATGTGGTTACATAGTGGGTTTCCAAAAACTGGACATCAGATGGTGTCGGAACACCCTAGAAAGTGTTTAAGGTTGGCTAATGCAGGCACAATAAGGCAACCCTCCGCATGCGCGAAAGGCTGCCTGCATGCGCAGAGTCGCAAAAGAGCAAGATCCTCTTCCGCGTAGCTAAGCCCTCATTTGTAGAGGCCTTGTTATACCTAGCCCTGTGTCCATAGTGCTATGCTTCCATTCACGGAGGCCAAAGTGTTTGCGGTGGCAGCTCTTATAAAGCCATGGTTGTGAAATTAAAGAGCAAATCTTCAATTAGTCGTAAATTGAGTTATACATATCCAATTTTTGTGATTTAAATGGTTAAATTATATGAAATTTTATGAGGAACATCGTGGGGACCTTGGATTTCAGCTTCGATACACATTTCAAGGTAAGAATCATTGTTTCACTGAGTGTTATATCAAAAACTACCAAAAACTCTGAGTTGCGATATCTTCGCCATTTCTTATCGAAATTGAGTAAAAATTTTGGGTCTAAACTATACTACTTTCCAAGCCTTATATTTTAGTATGTTCGGATTCTGTTGATTTTGCCATATTTTTGTGAAATTTTATAAAAAAGTTGTATGTAAATCTTTTTTGATAAGAAATGTAACATGAAATTTTGGTTGTTTCTCATTATTTTGAGCTAGATTTTTTGCTATAGACTTAGGGTGATGTAGAGATCATTTTATGGGGGTTGGTTCAATATTTTGGGTGTGAGGCCCATTTTCCCCCATTTTAGTTGCATTCGACCTATTTTCCTCCTTTTCTTGAGATATTACTGCCAAAGCAACCATATTTATGTTGTGGTTTATGTTGATAGCTGAGCGGAATTTGGAGGCAAACATGAGTGGTAAATCTCGCATAGACTGATCTGGAGCGCGTGAATTTGCTTTCTAGGTAAGCTAGGCTTTCCTTACTTGTAGACTGAGCAAAAATATATATTGGGAGCCTGTTTGTTATTAAGAGTTCCTGAGTAAAGTTTATATATATTATTGAAACTGTTATTACAGTTTGGCCTCTATATGTAAGGACTCTGACTTTGGAAAAGCCTTAACGATGCTTAGAATAGCGATTCCCAAAGTTATAAGCCAAGGTGTCTCTCCAAGGACACCTCTATGAGTCATGGACGTGAGCCTGGGTTCATGCATTGAGCTTCCCTCTATTTTTGGCCAAGAAGGCCACTACGGGAACTTGTACGGTCCGTACAAGGTGTCGCAGTTCGTGGTGATGCTTCCATGAAGGATTTCTATGGAATTTTGGCTAGGTGCTGAATCACTATCTCAGAACTCGGGTATTTCTCATGAACACGTCCAAAAATCATGGAGAGTTTCACGGACAGTGATACTTCTGTGGGAGTGACCTTGGTAATTTTTCTAAGTATGATAGTGCCATCTCGATGATGAGTCACCCTCTACGGACACTTGTATGATCCATGGAGCTTTGTACGGCTCATGAAGAGCTTTCTGAAGATGCCCAAGTGGCCTTTCAATGTTTGTTGATTTGGGCTAGTCCTTTAACCTCTCAAACAAGTTCCATGCTTTACATATCACTCAATGCGCTCCATAATACTTAGCTCATCATTCACTTGTTCAAAATGTTTTTCGAATCTTCCTTTCAAGATCTAATTGAATGGTCTCCATGGAACCTTGAGGCTCAAGCTAAATTCACTTTCAATCCTTCAATCCAAGCTTATTAATGTGATTTACGATCATCACGGGTCTCCTTCATCAAGCCAAGTTCTAACGAATTTCATTGGCTAAGCTTTTCACATGAACCGATAGAAGGGTCAACTTTAAATGGTCATATCTCTTAGCAAAAAATGAACTAGGTGGCCTACAACCTACCAAATTGAATCTCTTTGAATAAGATTGCCAACGCATCTAGTTTAACCTAATTTTGAGTTCGGATCAAGAAGCTATGTCCGTTTTTGTAAAGTCTGTTCGTGCAGGAGTCTATGAGAATTTTTAATTTCGTATCATTAATGGTCCTTCTGTAATTTTTGGTTATTCTAAGGGTATTTTATGAATTTTCAACTATCCAAGACCCTTAAATTAGCTTATATTCTTTCATTAAAATTTATCCTCATTAGAAAATATTTAGACTCTAGAAACTCAATTCCTAAAGACTTCATTCAAGCAAGACCTTGAAGATTCAAGCTAGGATTTCAAGTGAGCTTTCAATTCAAGTCAAATTCATCTTAATTCTTATATTTTCATCAAGGTATGTGGGATTGATTCATGATTCTCTTCCAATCATGAAGACCCAAAAACCTATTTCTTCAATTTTATAATTTTAAAGTATGATTTGCAAATGGGTCTCTTAAATTAATTTTAATTTGTTGAAATTGAGCTATGTGCTGAACTTATTTATTGATTTTATGATGATTTGAATCTTATTATTATGAGTTACATGGGTTTTTATAAATAATCAAATATGCATGTCCCCTTAATTTATGAATCTATGCATGAGTGCTACCAATTATGTTTCAATTGCTATTT
>JBCEWC010003573.1:0-29844 GCA_038996855.1 Solanum aculeatissimum
TTTGAAAAATATTTCAATTTTGAAAATTTTATTTGTTTGTTTACCTCATCCGTACTTATATCCCCTACCAATCCCCTCACCCCATACAATTATTTTTTATTTTATTTTATTTTTATAACCGAGAAATTCGTCTATGGCCAACCCTTTGGACCAACCCATACAAAAAAAAATTAAAAATTTAATTCAAATTTTGAAGATTTTAATTTTTTACTCCCCCCTTCAAGTTTTGAAAATTTCAACTTTTTACTCCACCCTCTCCCACCCCACCCTCCTCCTTGGCCCCCAGCTCCCCCAAACACACAAAATTAAAAATTTGTTTTTGAAAAAAATTTCAAATTTTGAAAAATTCATTTTCTTTACTCCCCTCCCCCCACGGAATTTTTTTTTTTAAAAAAAATATTTCAAATTATGAAATATTTTCATGTCAGAAACTGTTTTCCTACAAAATATTTTTTATTCTCTAGCTAAAAAGAAAAACTATTTTCTAAAAAATATTTTTATTCACCAACCAAACCATACAAAAAAAAAATTCACTCACCAACAAAATATGAGAAAATAAGTTAAAAATCAACTAAAACATTTTCCTCCCCACCAAACACAACCATTTTCCTCCCCACCAAACACAACCTAAGTATGGACAAGATTGGTGGTACTAATTCTGCAGATAGCCATTTAATAAGCAAAAACTCCCATTTTTCCTTCTCCACACCAGCTTGCTTATTTCTTTCTATTTATAGCCCTCTTTCCTACTTTATCCTTTTGTACTTTCTTTGTTCACTTTTAAAACTTTGCACAGCCATTAAGAATAATGTTTAACTTGAGTATTTTATTGCAATGGCCGTATTAATTGATATGTAGTCTTAAATATCGAGAAATGATTTTGCGATAAATAATTTATGTTAAAGGTAAAACACGAAAAAAGTTCTCCTATATGCTAAAATAACAAATAAAAATATACATTTATTTCTAGTACAATGGACAAGTGAACAGATGAAGTATGATGGAAAGAATATGGCTTCGCATTTGTGGCCATCCAAATTCTCTGAACTGCTCCCAAGTTTTAGTTTCTTCCATTATCACCTTTTTTTTTGGTGGTTGTTTATTTTTATAGAATGTATATTTACATCTTAAATTTTTGAGTTAATGCTTGCTTGGAGGGAAAAATAGCCGTTCAACTTTACAAGGGCATTTTGGTATGACAACTTTTCAGTTGGTGAAGAAATGTGTTCAGAACAGTCCAGAAAGAAATAGGAAGCAATTACATAAACTTTTTACTTAAGAACTGTTCCCGGTGTCAGCTTAAATCCATCGAAGAATGAAAATATAAGGACTGATCTAAGGTGTGGGTTTTACATGGTGAAGAAGATGCACCAAGCAAGTAGGAGCAAATTTTTACTTTATAGCTTAGTTCTTTGAGCACTCAACCGGATAAAATGTTACTCTTGTGTACCTTTGAGATGTCGCAAATACGGATATATGTCATCTGCATGTGATCCATAGTATCGCCAAAGTATTGCAGTAATTCTGCTTATGCTACCAGAAGCAGCAGAGTCACCCACCAGTATCTGAAGGGAGGCAAGCTTGATCAATTCGTTTCCAATGGCAATGTGGTTGGCATCATAGAGCATTTCCAATATCTGCTTACAACTCAATAAAACATCCATCAGATTTTTGTTTAAGATTTAAGAAATGGAACTCTGGTAATAATGATATTACTAAAAAGACTTTTCCTTTCTGAAGTGAAAATTAAAGTCTACTCCATTCCGAGGATACAACATACAATTATAATGTTCTCATGCAATACAAATAAAAAAGCATTAAGCAGTATTTAGAGCTACTCAAAAATCTAGCCCAGTTTCTTATATTAGCATTCACTCAACAGTCTTTTAACACTAGCATATGAAAGTACTCTTTCAATGGAATGATGGTGAATAATGTATCTTCTCCAAGATGTAAGCAGTGTTCCTCCAGTACTTAATTAGAAATGAGATGATAATTACACTCAAGAACTAATAAACCTGCAGATGATGAGCATCAAAATATTTTTGCTCCATACTGTTGAGTAGGCTAACCTGTATAGAAGCTTTACAATGATCAATTGCAGCTTGTAGTTCTCCTACCAAACAGAATGCCTGAGCAAGATTGTCCTCAAACTGAAAAATATAAACAGAATAAAAATATTAGTTCCTCCGTAATCACCAGGCTATTCAATTAACACCTCAAGCAAACTTACTCTTGCTCATTGAAACAGAGGACAGAATAGAGCAGACCCTTGTATTTACCTCTGCAATCCTCTTGTTATAAGGATGGAATATAGTTCTGACCAGATCCATACACCTCACAGCATCTAGAAGAATATTGATTGGGACATCATTTGATGCTATTGCATCTTGCAGTCTGTTTGGCAAGTACGGATCAGAGCTACTTAAAAAAAAAATGAAAGGGCAAATTTCACCAGAGCAATTGTGTGATATGCAAGGCACATCACTTGCAATGTTCTAAAGTCTAGTGCTGGCATTTCATCAACATGCCAATGAATTTGTTGAACTTGGAGAGTGCTGTGACAACCTTTAGAGACAACATATACAAATAAACCTGTGCCCTATCCCAACAATTTCTTTAATGTGTTTTTTCTAATTTTTAAGTACATTCTTTGAAGTTAATGTGTCCGGCATGATAAATAAGAAGTTTTACTGTACCTCTTATAACAATTCTCGGCTTGACTAGTTGCAGCACAGGAAACTTCCAAATCTCTATACGAATCACAAACCAGGCAATGTTGAGGTTCCAACTTATAATTAGATTCAAAAACATGGCGAGCCACTTCACTAATATTACCATCTTTGAGCTTCTCAACCTTCAATGTTAAGAATGCTCAAGTTAGGCAAGTGAATAATGTACTTCTTAGAAATGTACACACTAGTGATAAAAATAACAAGCATTCATAAGTATGCTAGACTTCACACATGATGAATTAGCATTCCTACTTATCAGGGGGTGGGAATGCATTCCCCTAAGCATATCGTACAGTTAAGTCCATATGATATAATTGATCAGAAGAAAATAGGGATCTCAAATCTATGGTGGATATGCTCTCCTGGACAAGTCTGGCTTGGTAACCCTTCGTTACTTGTTAGCTAATTCTTATAGCAACACAATGCCTTCTCCAATTTTCTTAATGGACCTAAATTACAGTCCCCCCACAACTGTTTAAACTAAAAGCAGCCGGCAGATGTATATGATATGTATAATCCATGTAATATATGTATAACTGTGAATAATTTATGTCTACCGGCTGGTAAAAGTAAACAGTGAATCTGATCAACTATTTGTGTAATTTATTGAATAGACAAGATAACTGAAATTGTTAGAACAGGAATATCAATAGGAATGTACATAGTCTTCTATGTCAAAAAGAATTGTAACTAGTCTATAAATAGGGCTCAGTGTAATAATGTAGTCAATGCTTCATAAGAATATTTTCCAAGTCTTTATTTTTCAATGGACTCAGAGCATTAGTGAGAAACATCCGAAAAAGAAAACTGTCAAACAGTCATTGTGCGTCAAATTCCAGCAACTCTGTACAGCAGTTTTGAGTCAAGCTGTCAATTTCGTGTCTGTTAGTGTTATGCAAAAACCAACACCACCACTGGCAGATGACACCAGCTCTGACCACCTTCTGCAGAAAATCTAGTTCCCTAGAGGTCGTGCAGATACTCCGAGCAAGAATAGCTGCACAGTGATTCTTCATTATTTTTCAGTTGCCAGAACAGTGATTTTTCAGCATCACAGTTTCTTTTCTCGGCCTTCTTCACTGTTTCAGAAGAACTTTTGACTCTTTCAAAGCTTATCAAGCACTTGAAGAGCGTGCAAACCCTTCAAGATTCACTTTGCAAATTATTAATCATACATGTCATTCGAGTTAAATATTTTTGGCTCCAAAAATACATGAATTTGGAAATTCAAGTCCTTCAAAACCCGTAATGAAAGATCAGAGTATCAAACATCCCAGTTGGAAGATCTCAAACTAAGTGTAGTTAATGTAATAGGCATAGACACACTCGTGAGGTGTGTTATTTCCTACATGTTCGACTACCCAAGAATGCTCAGACAGGTAATCGGCGAGTTTATTTATCTGAAGAGGAAATAAGTCCCTTTGGTGTCGAACAAGTAAGCAGACATCTCTAAAAATAGCCTCAGTTACTCAATCTGATACTCCCATTGCTGGTAATTGTTTGCTTATATTTCACAGTCTAATACCCTTGGACCATGGTCATGGATTTGGCGCGTATGATCATATTTCTAGTGCTGAATCAGTTTTGTCAAATATTGTTTATTCACCGTCACTTTCCACAATTACTTTAGCTCATGGGATCAAAATAAAAGAAAAAAGAGTTAGACAAGTTGTAACAACCCTTTTCAGTCGTTAGAGGAAAGTCGACGGTGAATAGAATTGAGCTAGAAAACTTTTGTTTAGTAACTTAAAAATTCAAGCAAGGCCAGTCTCAGACTATGGGACAATCCAGTAAAGGATTGGGGTTAATGTCTAAGTGTGGTTTGATTTTTCTAATCTAATAGCTAAAATGTTAAGGAGTCCTATGGCCTTTTCAAAATTGAATTCCAGTTAGTAAATTTCCAATATTGAACTTGGCACGAAAGGGATCATTTGAAATGTCCAAGTTCAAGGGTGTATTGTGAAATGGCGACTTTAGGAAAGATTTCAGAGTTTTTGTTTTCGTGCAACCCGCTGTAGTAGGTGGGATCCCGCTATGGCAGGGCCACAATAGCAGGCCAGTCGCGAATTAATTCAGAAAAAGTCCCAAAACCAGTCATTATTTGGCTATCTTGTTTTTGGGGAACTGCAGAGGCGACCTAGGACACTTTTCATCTGTTTTCCATCGTTTTCTTTGACAAAGGTAAGTTAATTACTCCCCTAACTTGTAATTCGATTCTTAAACCTTAGAATTTATGATAATGTTCCTTGGGGAAGGGTTTTGACTTGATTTAATGGTGGAAAAGCCCTAGTTTGGGGTAATGATCATGAATTTGGTCGGGGTTAGGATTAAGTTATAATTCGGGTATTTTTAGGCCATCGTTCATTGATTGATTGTTATTTGATTATTATTTTAGACCAAGAACAAGCCAGGATATTACAAAAGGAGAAAGCTCCACTCTTTAGAGTTTTCAAGGCTTAGTTCAAGGTAGGTGATGATTGTTTGTTTTCCAATGTATGTAATATGTGCATTTTAACTGCTTTATAGTACTACTTGTGCAATACGTGTGGGGAAAACATAAGGTAATACTGTGAAATGACATCATGTTGATAATGTTATGCACTAAACTTGTTTTATTCACTTGTGGTTTCAAGAACGATTGTTCATTATGATTTGATTGTGCATGTTGTTTGTGTTGCATGGTTTGCACAGATACCATGCCTAGTAAGGATAACCTCAATTGGCATGAGTACCATGCCCTATACATGATATCTATTGGTTGGCTCGGGTACCACGCCTGATACATATCATCAGTTGGCTAGGGTACCACATCTGGTACAAGTTATCAAAACAGTTGGCTCTGATACCACGCTTGGTACAGGTTTGATGTGGTTGTTGTGTATGTTTATTGGTTCCTCGAATGAACCAAGCTTGATTGTGATTATGTGAGACATGTTTCATGTATTTGTTAAGTAAAAGAATCGTGATTGGATGTTTTTGTTGATGATTTTTTTTAAAATTAGTAACGTGTTATATTCATCAGCACCCTAAAACAGGTCTGGTATAGCATATCTACAGATACAGACTCAGACAAAAGAGGCCATAAAGTCTAGTAATGATTCCACATCATCAACTAACTGTTCTTTACACCAAAAATAAAGAAGAGAAATGCAGGAGCTCTTGATCTTCTGGATTGAACTGCATTTGCCTTCAAAACATCTTGCATTCCTCTCTTTCCAAAGAGTCCACCATATGCAAGCTGGAACAATCTTCCACCACTCTTTGTGACAAGTTTCTCCTTGTATATTGTTCCAACTGCATATTAGGTCCAGCGTACTCTGAGGCATCACCCAAACAATTTGAGCTAAAGCTGCGAAAAGTTGCCATAGTGGTCTGGTAATTGGACAATGCAGAAAAAGATGCCCATTGGTTTCAGCTTCCTGTTGGCATAGGAAGCATCTGGAACTGAGATGAAAACCCCTTCTTTGAAGCTTATCATGGATGAGAAAGGCTTTCCAAACAACTAGCCAAGTAAAGCAAACAACTTTGAAAGGAGTCTTTGCTTTCCATATATCTTTCCAAGGCCATGGGTCATTGGGCTGCTCCATATCAATTAAGTATTTGTAAGCTGCTTTGACAAAGAAAATAGACTTGGTGCCGCCTTTCCAAGTGACAGAATCCTCCTCCTCCTTTAGGCCTAAAAAACCTTCAAGCTTGCTGAAAAGATCAGTAACTCTTGGAATCTATGTGTTGACTTCATCACTATACTGTGGTTACTCGTTTTGCATTCTTATCTTGAAACTAATCGTACCAGTACACTGTGGTTGTCTACTAATACTGCACTTGCTCTTTCTTTGTTGAGTACATGGCACATACAGGCGGATACTTCGATACCTCAACTGTGAGACCTCCGCTTTTTGAATCCAGGAGTGAGCTATGTAATAACCCTTATTCTTAATGAAGGGCTAATTGGTAATTTTAACCACTAATAATTTTTATTAAAAGAATTAAAACAAAAATCAGCCCAGTCCTTTTATTTTAATCTGTCACGCAACAGAACAAAAAAAAAGAGAGAAGAAGCGACAAAAGACCCTTCTTTTTCTGCTCTGTTGCGCTTCAGCAGAACAAAAAGATTTGGGCAGATTCGTTCCCTTCTTTTAGGAGAATTCGGAGAAATTCATACCTAGAATCAACTTGATCTTTGTACCACTGTTTTGGGTGATAAATTACGGGTATTTTTTTGTGGTTGTGTGCTTTTGTTAGTTGAAAACATATTTACCAGAATTTTCATCAATTAAGTTTTAACAATAAGATTAAGAATACCTTTACTTTAATTTACAGTAAGGTATTGGGTATTAGGGTTTAACTCTAAAATTGAAGATTAGGGATATTGGGACTTGAGTTTGGCCAACATAATTGATATCAATAATCAATATTTGTTTCATAGATTGAAGCAAGTAGGGGCTGTTTTGGTGGGTGTTCTACGCGTGCAAGGTTGTGAAACTTGTCATTAATAGGGTAAGTGAGACTTTAAACTTTAGTGCTTGCTTTTCAAATAAGCTTTGAAAAAAAAATATTTTTCTCTGTCTGGTGTATGTGTTGGGACAAACATGTGCTTGACAGAGTTGATGTTCTTTAATCAGCCCTAGCTAGATATGCGATTTTGAGAAGAATATTGAATATTTTTATAAGTTATATGTGGTGTGATGCTGGATACCCCTCTTTATTACTGTGATGTGGTTACTAGGGGCTTACATAGCTGCCGTAATATGTTAGGGGCATACCCATGCTGCCGTAATATGTTAGGAGCTTTGTACATGCTACCGTAGTATAATTTGAGAGCATTATACATGCTGCCATAGACTTGTCGGAGTGATGGGTTGATCTCCTTCACTGCCGTTTATGACAAGTTTTGGGTGTGGAATGAATTGAGACATGTAGAAACTTGTTTGAACATTATTTGAACTTATTGAGCCTTATATGATGAAGTATATTCTTGTGTATATTATTTATGTATATCCGTTGTGCACATGTATTTTATAACTCTTGTTCCAGGGGTATTAAAGTAGCGAGTCGAAGATCTTACTGGGTTATATTTAAATATAGCTCACTCCTTACTTGCATGTCGATGCAGATACTGTTGCAGAGGGTGAGACTAGTGGCTTATGAGTTCGTTCCTGTGGACTCTGTTGCTGAGGTGAGTCTTCGCATTGTTCGTGTAGCTACTATTTCAGCTCTATCTAGTATAGCTTATGTTTTTTTTCTTGGGGTTTGCATGCCCGACAGTTGAACTCATGTCACTCTATTAGATGCTCCATGATCTTAATGTGGGATTTGGGCTAGAAATATTTTGTTAAGTGACTATTTCTTTTCATAAAGTTTTTATGCGATATTGGTTTAATAACTATTCTGTTTTAATGAGTAGTGATGAGGTTTGGTGTTGCACATATTGTATCTTTATGCTTTGATAATTTGGATGCGTGTATAGATGTTTGGTTCTCCCGACAGATAGTATTGGCGGGTGCCAGTCACATCTAGGGGGTATTTTTGGATATGACAAGCTATATCATTAAGGCTATCAATTTCTCTCAATCTCGTGGTCCATCTTTTTGGACTCTGACACTTTATACATTTTAGTTTATGTTTTCTTATTTGAGATTGCATCTCCGTATTCTAGACGATGTTAGAGTTTTGGTACTATGACTTTCAGGAGACTGTTTGTCACGCCCCGGGAGGGTACCCTTGGCGTGGCCGGCACTTGAAGAACCATTGTTGATTTCCCAAGAGAACCACCTAGCTCATCATCACCTTTTACTCAACAGCGGTAGGAAATACTCAAATGAAAGACATCAATAAAGTCATAAAGCTTTTATGAAATAATCTCCGGCGACCAAGTTTGAAAAATAAAAATACTCAACCATCCTCTACTCAATATCTATGAAGCCTCTATCTCTGACATCTAGATGGTACCATGACAGGCCATGGCTACCCAACTCAAAGAAAGTAGTAAAAATCATGAAAGATAGAAAGAAAGGCTCCTCTGGATAGCAAGAAGGGCTCACCAACTCTGAATGCAAGGGAACTGAACCTCACCGATGGGCCTGCAAAAAGTCCTCTATCTCCTGTATCTGCATCATTAACGATGCAGGCCCTAAACGAACGTCAGTACATGGAATATACTGGTATGTAAAATAGCTCAAGGAAAAATAGGTCATGCTCAACACAACTCATTCAACTCAACTCGAAACTCAACTCATCACCTCATGACTCAACTCAATAGATATGCAAGATTAAAGTTTAAAACCATGCTTTGAAAAAAGACTCAACGGTTATGCAAATCAGTTTAAAACACAATATGCTCAATCAAGTGTTGCTTGAAAGTTTCTCTAACCGACATATCTCTCACCACCATGAGTTCGGTGATGCACAACGAAAGCGACGTCGTTGCCATGCCCGTCCTAAACTTGCCAAGGTAAAGGACCATCAACTCTCCTCTTCCTCTCTCTCAGATCCAAAGAGAATGTCCATCTATTAGGACATGAGCCGTCAGAGTTAACTGCACGACTATCCTACGCTGGCAACGTAGTTCTAGGGTGTTTCCTCTCACCCAACTCCGTGCTCAATACTCCTTCCAAGATTAAAACAAGCTCAGGTAACTCAACCAGGCCCATCATATAATACAAGTAAGATGCTCGATGGACATGCAATTATAATGCAACATGCTCCTCATACTCAATTTACTCAACTCAGACAATCACAGTCATGGACTCCATATGATCAAAGCAACAGTAGTCATAGAATGATGCAATTCAGGACTCAAAGTAAAAAATGCAAATTTTATACCTCAATCTTATGTGACCAACCATTAACTCACTGACTCATTCATAAACATGCATGAATACTCAGAATAATTACAAATAACTCAAATTATGATCATAGGGTTCTTCAATACTCAATAATTTTTACAGAACTCGACTCAACAACGAAAGGGCGCGTGGACGGACTCAGTCCTATGCTTTAGGAAGCCTTACATATCTGGAATTTGGAAGAACAGTCAATCCTCTATCGATCCTCACGTTTGAACTCGAAACACTCACTCTTCTCCTTCTCCGATGCTCTCAAAAATTTTCTAAGTGTGTATTATGTATGGGATAATGCACTTAGGGTTATGATATAGGACCTAAATTAAGTCCAAAACAACGTAGACTTTAATTAAAAGGGGTAGGAAAAAACAAGAATACCCCTCTTAAAAACTGCCGAGTGGACCTACGAAACCCCGTTTACGGGTCGTAGATCCACTTACGGGCCGTAAATGACCTCTCGTAAGTGAGGTGTCCAAAAGCTAGGTTACTGGAAATTGCACCTTGACTTACAAAACCTCTTCCTACGGGTCATAAGTCTGAGTACGGGCCATCTGATGACTCGAAACTCAGGGTTTCAAAAATCTGGATCTTTGAGGCTTCAACCTACGAAACCTAATTTTACTGGCCGTATAAAAAAGAACGGGTCGTTCTGCACTCGTAACTCAATATCCAGAAAAGTTGATTTTTGAACCATCATCCTACGAAACCTGATCCACGGGTCGTGGAATTTTGTACGGGTCGTAGGTTGTCTTGTACATGAGTCTCAGACTTAGAAAAATTTCACTAAGTTATCAAGGTGACCTACGAGACCTCACCTACGGGCTGTAGGTGGCCCTCGTGGTTTTCTCCCAGTGACTTTTCTCAGTTTTCTCTGGGTCTCTACTCATACTAGGTAGGATGAATTTTGGGGTGTTACACTGTTTTCCCCAGATGATTTGAATGCTTGATTGAGTTCATGGTAACTCGACCATTTATTGTTTTAAACTATTTCCTTAGTGTGTTACTTAATGAGTTGTGTCCTACATTTGTTTTGATGGGTTAGTAATTGATTCTCCCACCGGAGGGTTAGTGTGGGTGGCACTCATGGCTAATTGAGGTCATGACACAAGCTAATTGCTTATCCTTTGTCAATCTAAACTTTGTTCTTTATGTCCCTGGTTGTCCATTAAATTTTGCATCTGACAGTCCTTTGACTCGTGCCCTCAATTGTGTCATAATATTTCTTGATGAATATGGGATAGACAATTGGCATAGGACTTGAATCACAAGGCCTTTACTACCATACCTCTCCTAATTCCTCCATAGCATGTAATTCATCCTCCAGACATAGTCCACCAACGTTTGTGAAAGTTTAAATACTGCAAAAGTATATCTTTATTCATAGCATTTGTGCGGTATTTATAAGAGAACAACTAAGATCAAACAAACTAATCAATCTCCAATTCTTAAGAGATCCTTGAATTAAGGGATTTCCTCTAAACTATTTTCCTAAAATAATATTCTCTCCCATATTTACAGGAGCAGATTATAATCAAATCTGCCAACTTATTTATGGAACAAATTACAATAAAATCTGCCAGCTCATTGATCGACCAGATTACGACTAAATCTGCCAACTCATTCGACACTTCCCCCTCAAGTTGGCATGTAAATATCAAGCATGCCTAACTTGCTCACTAAGGACTCAAAAGTAGTTTTGAAAAGACCTTTTGTGAAAATATTCGCAACTTGTTCAATTGTTCGAACAAAAGGAATGCACGCACTTCTACCTTCAGTCTTTACTTTAATGAAGTGTCTGCCTAATTCAGTATGCTTTGTTCTATCATGTTGAACTGGGTTATGAGCAATGCTTATGGCAGCCTTGTTGTCACAATACAACTTCATTGGAAAACTCACACCTCTTCTTATTTCTTCCAAAAATCTCTTGAGCACAAAAACACAAATTCTGTGTGCCACTCGATACTCAGCCTCAGCATTACTTCAAGCCACCACATTTTGCTTCTTACTTCTCCATGTCACTAAATTTCCCCAAACAAATGTACAATATCAGATGTAGACCACCTATCAATAGATGAACTAGTCCAGTCCGCACCTGTATAAGCCTCAACACTTCTTTCCTAATTCTTTTTGAAAAACCCTTTCCTAGGAGAATTCTTTAGATACCTTAGGATCCGACACACAACTTCTTGGTGTTCTTCTCATGGAGAATGCATAAACTGACTGACTAGGCTCACAACAAAGGAAATATCAGGTCTAATATGTGACAAGTAAATCAACTTGCCTACCAATCTATGATATTGGCCCCTATCAATCAATTTTCCTTCCTTTACAAACTTAGATTTGGATCAATTGGTGTCTCGGTTGGTCTACAACCACTCATTCTCGTTTCTTTTAACAAACCAAGAACATATCTCGGTTGGTCTACAACCACTCATTCTTGTTTCTTTTAACAAACCAAGAACATACTTCCTTTGTGACACTATAATTCCTTTATTCAATCGGGAAACCTCTATGCCGAAAAAGTACTTCAACAAGTCTATGTCCTTTATCTCAAATTCTGAGGCAAGACGTTCCTTAAGATTTTTTTATTTCAACCACATCGTCTAATGTGAGAATAATATTGTCAACATACACTATAAGAACTGTTGTTTTCCTTCTGGTGAATGTCGAGTAAACATTGTGTGATCTGCTTATCCTTGCACATAACCTTGCCTCGTAAACCTTTCGAACCAAGCCCTTGGAGATTGTTTTAGACCATAAAGAGATCTTCTAAGCCTGCATATCTTTGACTTGTACTTCCCTTCAAAACCTGGTGGGGGATCCATATAGACTTCTTCCTCTAGGTGCCCATTCAAGAAAGCATTCTTCATATCCAACTGTTGAAGAGACTAGTCAAGATTCATTGCAATAGTCAACAAAACTCTAATTGAGTTTAGCTAAGCTATTGGAGCAAACGTCTCAAGATAATCAACGCCATATGTTTACATAAATCACTTAGCTACTAGGCAGATCTTATACCTTTCCAAGGATCCGCCTGATTTGAATTTGGTGGTGAAAGCCCATTTACAGCCCACAGGTTTCTTTTCTTCTGGTAAATCCACTAACTCCCATGTCTCATTTTTCCCAAGGGCTCGCAATTCCTCCAAAATGCCTCCTTCCACTCGGGAACTCATAGAGCAACTTGCACATTTTTTGGAATCTCCACACTAGAAAGTTGTGGAGTAAAGGATGAATAACTAGGAGACAATTTTTTATAGGACACAAACATAGAAATAGGATATTTAGAAGCATTTCTAACACCTTTGCGTTTTGCAATAGGTAGCACCATATCTGAGGAGTTAGAAAGAGAATCAGTTGGAAGATTACCTTGAATTCTAGTAAGGTCTTGCAGAACAGACTTTTGGTAGTGTTGAGAATCTTTGGTCTTTTTTGCTTGAGTTTGGTTCCTTCTTGAATACACCTTTATTTCTTTTAGTTGTTCTCTAATTCCATTTTTATTTTTGTCATTTGAAGGCTCTACAGGTTCAATTTCTGAGTTTTTATCATTTAAGTCACTTAGGTCCCTATCATCTCTTGGATCACACCTATTTATATCTTCTCCTAGATTCCTCACATCAATATTTATTGTAATATCAGGCTCCTCATTTGCCTGATGTCTAGTTTCCTCAATGTCACAAAAATGGAATCTTCACCTACATGATACTCTCCCTAAAGATGAGCGGTAAAATAGTGTTGGGACTCGAAGAAAGTTAGACCCATTGTAACAATTATCTTCCTAGCATGTGGATCAAAACACTTATATCCCTTTTGTCTTGGGGCATATCTGACAAAAACATAATTCTTAGCCTGCAGATCAAGTTTACTATGATTATGAACATGAATAAATGTTGTACGACCAAAAAATTTCAGAGTTAGATTTGTAAATAACCTAGAACTAGGAAAACAATCTCTGAAAACTTGAAAAGGTCTTTTAAATTCAAGAGGAAGAGATGGCATCCTATTAATAAGGTAAGTGGCAGTCAAGATAGCCTCTCTCAAAAGGTGTTGTAGAACTTTACTAGTAAACATTAAAGCTCTCGTTACCTCTAAAAGGTGCCTATCTTGCTTTTGACGATACTATTTTGTTAAGGTGTATCCGAACAGGAACTTTTGTGTACTACCCCAGTTTGTTTGAAAAATTTTCCTAATAGTTCATTAAGAAATTCACGACCATTGTCATTCCAAAAAATCTTGATTTTCTCATTGAACTGTTTTTCCACCATGACATAGAAAGTCTCAAACACATTTTTAACCTCAGATTTGTCCTTTGATTAAAAAAACCAACTAAATGATTCTTAGCTATTTCACAGAATTCACATTGGAACAAGGACAAATTTTAAATTCTAAATAACTGAGGTAACAACTGTCTTAAATAATAAATCTTAGATGTCAAAGCCTAAAGTGTCAAAGCATGACTTTTTATTTAGAACATGAGTAAAGTTCAAACAAATAAGATTCAGTTGAGCTGAGTTATTCCCATTGTCAAGAAAATAAAGACCTCCAGACTCTCTAGCACTACCAATCATCTTCCCTGAGACCTTTTCCTGAAATTCACACAAATCAAAATAAAAAATAGCACGACAATTAAGAGAATGGGTTGATTTACCGATAGAAACCAGATTGCAAGAGAGTTTTGGAACATGAAGAGTATCATGAAGTGGGAGAGATAGGGATAGTTTAATAGTTCCTTTTCCAACAAGTGCAAAGAAGGAACCATCAACAATCTTGACTTTATTATTCCCTACACAAGGAGTGTAAGTAGAGAAAAAATGGAAACTTCCAGTCATATGGTAACTAGCTCTTGAATTTATGATCCAAGAATCTATTTGGTTTGAATTGGCACTAAGAAACGCGGACGATACAATACCTGTTTCAGCAAAAGAACAAGAAGGATTAGAAGAATTTGATGCATTTGGATGAAATTGTGGAGATTGAAGGAGTTTATGCAGAATTTCCAGTTGTTTCCTTGTAAATGAAGACATTTCCGGAGAAGGTTGCTGCTCCTGATCAAAATAAATTGTTTGGAGGGCTTGTTCATTTTGATATTGAAAGCCATGATTATCAACTCCCTTCTTCCAATTTAGTGTTTCCCATGAATCTTCCAACATGTATCACAGCTGTGCCAATGTTTTTTACAATGACCACACCATGGCCTTTTGTTTTTGTCATTTTCATTCTTCACTGTTACAAGAGCCGAAGAGTAAAGCAGGTTTTAGTTCAACATTTAAATCAGGTTTTAACATAACTTTCCTCCTAGTTTCCTCTCTCCTAACTTTAGAAAAAGTTTCATGAAGTGAGGGCAGAAACCCTAGGATTCGTGATCTGACCTCATCAAACTCCCAATTTAATCCTGCTAAAAAAAGATAAACACTCTCATTTTCTTCTCTTCTTTGGGCTTTCACACTATCCACAAAACACTCCCGATCATCATTGTAACGTTAGTCTAACTCCCACCACAAAGACACCATTTCATTATAATAAGCAGTGACTTCCTTCTCACCCTGCTTAGCTTGTCATAGTTTAATTTTTAACTCAAAAATTTGAGAGGCATTTGCTACATTAGAATATGTCTCCCTAACGGCTTCCCACACATCCTTTGCAGTGGGAAAAAAGAGATAAGATTTACCAATGACTGGTTCCATGGAATTTATTAACCAAGCAATCACAAATGAATTCTATGATCTCTAGGAATTCATCTTTGGGTCTTCGACTTACTACTTTTTTCGTCTCTCTAGTCAGACGTCCTAGCTATCCACAACCATCAGTTGCAAGCTTCACAAACTGCAGCCATTCCAGATAGTTCTTCCCATTTAATACATGAGAAGTTAAGGGGAAGGGCATGTGAGAAGTATTGCCTTCTTGGGTCATCAGATTTTTGTAGGAGCTTCCCACGAAGAACTTTTGTCTTCTGTTGATGTTCTAGAAAGATGCTATTCATGAAAGGTTGTCTTCTTATCCATATGATATTAGGGGAAAAAGTCCCGCTATGATACCATGAAAGTTTAGATACTGCAAAAGTATATCTTTATTCATAGCATTTGTACACTATTATAAGAGAATAAGTAGATCAAATTAACTAATTAATTCCTAATTCTTAGGAGATCCTTGAATTAAGGGATTTCCTCTAAATTGTTTTCCTAGAATAATATATTCTATCTCATATTTACAGTAGCAGATTATAATCCAATATGCCAACTTATTTATGGAGCAAATTATAATCAAATCTGCTAGCTCATTGATGGAGCATATTACGCCTAAATCTGACAACTCATTCGCCAGTTTAGGACATCTGTATTTATTTTAAGCTACAAAAGATGGTGCCTAGTTTGTCCACATTAGATTGTGAGTCGTGTTAACTTGGGAAACACACCCACACTACCTTTCCACAGTGCTGAGAGTAGTGCAAAGTCAATAATTTCATATTTAGGATCCTAGTAGAGATAATTCGGCCTTAGGATTTTGTTATTTTGTTGGTTTCAGTGAATATTATTCAAGATATACTTGGATCTTCTTAATGAAAAATCGCTTTTGAGCTATTTTTTATATTCAAGAGTTTCTCTACTGAAATATAAAATCAATATGGTGTTTCTATTCATATTTTTTATAGTGATAATGCCTTGGAATACTTCTTCAATAAGTTTCAGCGTGGTTAGCTCCAGTGCGTCGAGTTTGGTCTAGAACGATCTTTCGTTTGATTCTCGAGGCTTCCGGGTGCATTTTGGGCCCCTCAGTGGAAATTGAGTAAAAATGCAGTAAGGAAGTGGGACCCACATTTGATCGAAACGACCTCGTATAGGAATTTCGATTGGATTCGGAATGCCGAATTTGGTATTGTTACATAGTTTGTTTGAGAAAATCAGACTCCAAACGAACCCCGAACACCCATCGAAGAAAATAACACTGGTTCATATCTAGTGCAAACCCAACACTCTGCGTTTGTAGAGGTGGGTTCGTGTTCGCATAGGGCGAGCCACGTGTGCTCTGCGTTAGCGGTGTTATGTGAGTGGCGGTGGAGATGTATATAATTTCCAGCTTCGCGAAGTAGTAAGAGGAAAACTCTCGCGGCGATATCATCCGACGGCTGATTTTAGTGATTCAAAAGGCTAATTTGTGTATTTTCCCGAGAGGAACGTCGTTGAAGTGTCAGAAATTGCGTTTGGCATGTTGTTCGAGGCAAATTTCGTGGTTTTGTTGCTGCATATTGTTGTTGATTGTCAGAAACTTCGAATAGTGATTTCATTGTCATTTTGGATCAGATTTTAATGAAATTTGGGTTTGTTTTGTGTATGTTCTGGAGGTGCATATCGTGGTTGTGTCGGAATCTGCTGGTTGAGTTACGTTTGAGGTAAAATCATTGTCCCTGTTGTATATGTTGTACTTCCGTAAAGAAATGTCATGTACGTTTGGGCTATTTAAGTGTTCTTAGTATCGAATTCAGCTCAAATTTGAGGTATAGGCTCAGGAAAGTATGAGGACTATTATATGGGCTTTGTTTCGGGATATCGATGTGGGCCCACTTTTTTGCTGAGATTGATTTAAGTCCATTTTTTATAATTTTAATGTCAAAATGACTGTATTCACACAGTTGCTCTACTTGTGACAACTGGGCAGCATTTTGAGATCATTCGAAAGGGAAAACTGCTAACAGAGTGATCAGAGAAGCACGTGATTGACATCCATGTAGGCTACAGTCTTCACTCTCTTAGACTAAGTGGAATATGTGAATTCTGTTTGGGGTTTGACTGATTGGGGAGCATTAGCTGTTATTTGTGACTATTTAAGCACATGTTGACATGTTGAGGGTACTTGTGGCTAGCACATGGATTCCTGTTGTATTTGTGATTGTCTGGATATGTGTTGGTATGTTAAGGGCACGTGTGACTAGCCGGTTGATTTCCTGTTGTATCTGTGGTTGTTTGGGCTTGCAGTGGGAGTATTTGACTTGTTGAGGATCCCTTGGGGACTGATATACTAACCCTCTATGATTGATTGTGGTACTTCTGAGTATTTGGGAATGATAGAGTTGTTGTTTGACATACTGAGCATGCATGTGACTGTTATATTCACCGTCTACTATATTTATGCTTGTTTGTTGCGATTGTTGGGCCTTGGTCTAGGCTTAGGCTGGTGATTGCCTAGATCTACGTTGGTCAGGTTTGATGGACAGCTATACTTGTGTCTAGTGCGATTTGAGAGGCATAGATCCTTGTAGACCGGACTAGCAAACCAGAGTTTGTAGAGTTTAGCCTTAGATAGGCAGTGATAATACTCTTTCCGCTGGCTAGCCTTTTGCATTGTTCTCATAGCACATCAGTTTCTACTCGGATATAAAAGGACCAACAACATCACCCTGACACTTAGAGTGAAGTCTCTCACGACTAAAAGCCCGAGCTTTTCCTATACATGACTACGTGTCCATCCATTAGGACCGTGTGTAGACGAGAATGTGTTACTCTTTGTATACCCTGGTTAAATGCTATATAGTTGAAGTTTATACAGCTAAAGGTTGTTGGGTTGAAGTCCTCATAGTTATACCGTTAAAGTCGACATTGATGGAGGATATTTTGGACTAGTCAAGGCCTACGGGCCAAGGCAAGACCACTGGCCATGTCTGACCTTTTCCTGGGTTGAAATCCAGGTTGAAGTCCGAGTTGATCGGCTGAAGTCCGGATCGGGGTATACAGAGTAGGTTAAAGTCTTAGTTAGGGGTTCTGTCCGAAATATGGTTGTGTATACATAGTTGGTTTACGAGCTCCATCCAGAAGTGACACCCAAACCTTACACCTACTCACCCTATTATTGTGCGTGGTGTACCTTCTGGGCTTATGGGGCCCAGTCGACATACAAGCATACACATTAGGGCCTTACACCCATGTACATCACTACACAACCATCCAATCCTTGGTTACTTCTATGTTTGCCAGCATATGCACCAGGTTCTTGTGATTAGACACTCGTGGATTTGTACTGGATGTATCCCTGCTTTATTTATTGTTCTTACATAGTTGGCCTATGATGCCTATTGGGTATCATATCCCTGGTACTCACCCCTACTTTTTGCATCTGTTTCGTGGTGCATGTCCTAGCACGAGCTAGCAGTGTTGACTCTTCCTATGATAGCTGCATATTCGGAGGCTAGTGGTGAGCATTGGACGTCCTTGGATCCTTCTAGTCTCCTTCTGTATCAGTGGTTGTCTTTTGTTACTCGAGACTTGCCTTATATATTATTTTTGGTTCTGTATGTGTATATAGAGGTGTATTATGGTTCAGTGTACTGTATCGTGTCTGCAGTAGTTCTATATAGGTGACTTCCAGGTCCTGGGCGTTTTGTTATTTTGTATATGTATCCAGTGTCAGTTGGCCTTATGTTAGGTATTTGTTCAGCTATTTGTGTTGTGCCGGTTACTAACTATTCCGAGACAAGGTTAGGCTTGCCTATCGGGGGTAAGGTAGACGTCATCATTACTAGTAAAGTTGAATCGTGACACTGAGACTGCTCGCACTCTTATAATTCAATCTCATGTTCCGCTGCATTTTTGGGGCAATGTAGTTCTCATATCTTGTTATATAATTAATATGTAGCCCTGATCTTCCATTTAGAATCACATTCCTTATTCATCATTGTTTCCTCAATCAACTATATACTATTTTCTGCCTCATGTCTTTGAGAGCACATATTAGCCCCTCATGCTCTCAAATGTGCCTTTCTTGGCAATTCTCGAGTTCAAAAAGGGTATCGTTGCTTATTACCTGATCTTCATCAGTACACACTTTCTCATTTAGGTGGGCGACAGGCTATGATTGACGAGATTTTTGCTTTACATGTGAGTGGTATTTGGCTATTCTTGAGTTCAAAAGGGGGCATTGTAGCTATTCACCTGATGTTCATCAGTACAATATGTCAGGCAACGTCACATTTTTAGTATCAACCTTACTTTACATCTTCATTTTATCTTGATATCTCTGAGGTCTTACTTATACCGAGTTTTGAGAAATCTATGCTTACTACTACATCTCCAACCACAATACCACCATTCCTAATTTATCATCATCATCATCATTTGTGTCCAACATTAGGCCTAGATGATTCACATCCTGCACCTGCAATGGACTTATCACCTCCAGGTCAATCGATTGCACTTCAAAAAGGTATATCATCACCCCATTATGCACAAGTGTAGCACTCTCCCATCAAAGATGGCAACAGGCTATGATTAACGAGATGTTTGCTTTACATGCGAGTGGTATTAGGGAGTTTGCTCCTCTTCTTTCATGTAAATATATTATTGGTTGTCATTGGGTTTATGCAGTCAAAATTCGTCCGAACAACCCAATTGATCGAATTTAGTCTAGCCTTATCGTCAAAGGTAGACTCAAATATTTGGGCCAGATTATAATGATACTTTCTTTCTAGTGACTAAAATAGCATTTTTCCATCCTTTTACATCCATGGTGGTTGTCCGTCATTGGCCTTTTTATCAATTGGACATTGCGAATATTTTTCTCCATGGTGATATTTTTCTCAGACCCCACTTGTGGGATTCCACTGGGTATGTGGTGATCTTGAGGAGGAAGTTCGAATGGAGTAACCATTTGGCTTTGTTGCTTAGAGAAGTTTAGTAGCCTTATAAATGGATTGTGTCGGTCACTCTATGTTCTTAAACAATCTACTCGAGCTTAGTTTGGGATTCAGCATAATAATTCAGGAGTTTGGCATGACTCATAGTGAAGCTAATCACTTTGTGTTTTATTGGCCTTCTTCTCCAGATCTATGTATTTATTTGGTGGTTCTAGTTTACAATATCGTTATCAGCAGCAATGATCAGGATGGTGTCACTAATTTAAAGTAACATCTCTTTCAACTTTACCAAACTAAAGACCTCGCATACTAAAGTATTTCTAGGTATTGAGATTGCTCAGTCCATATCAGGTATAGTTATTTCACCACGAAAGAATGCTTTAAATATTCTTGAGGAGAAGGAATGATAGGATGTAGACCCACTGACACACTTATGAATCTGAATGCTAAACTTTTGCCATGATAAGTGGATCCACTCGGTAATCCTGGAAGATACAGACAATTCATTGGTAAACTGAATTATCTCATAATGACTAGATTTGACATTTCTTTTCACGTGAGTGTTGTAAGTCAGTGTACAGATTCTCCTTGTGATAGTCATTGGGATACAGTTGTCTGCATTCTACGTTATATAAAGTCAACTCTGAGCAAAGGACTATTCTTAGAGGTTCGAGGCCATCAGCAAATTGTTAGATATACAGATGTTGATGGCGGAGGATCATTCTCATAGACATTCCGCATTTGGATTTTGTGTTTTAGTAGGAGATAATTTAGTACTCTGGAAGAGTAAGAATTTAGTAGGAGATCATTTAGTATTCTGGAAGAGTAAGAAATAGAATGTGGTGGCTCGATCTGGTGCAGAACTAACTAGCAATGGTTGTGGCAACTTGTGAGCTTGTTTGGATCAAACAGTTGCTGAAGGAATTAAAGAATTTGTGTGATAATCAAGCGGCCCTTCATATTGCATTAAATCTAGTATTTCACAAGAGGACTAAGCATGTTGAGATTGACTCACTTTATTATAAAAAAGATACTCTTGCAAGATATTGTTACAAAATTTGTGAAGTCAAGTGATCAGCTTGTAGATATTTTCACCGAGTACTTTACTGCTCCTCGTATTAGTTACTTCTGTAATAAGCTCGGTACATAGACTAATATATATGCACCAGTTTAAGGGGAGTGCTAGAAAAGGAATAGGATTGTATATAGTCTTCTACATCTAAAATGATTGTAATGTACTGTATATAAATAGAGGTCAGTGCAATAATGTAGTCAATTTTTCCTAGTATTTTCTGACTCATCATCTTTCACAGAAATAATTTGTCCTAGAGACAGTTGCATCATTAAAATACCTGCTTACTGTAAACTGTAGGGGAATCAATGAGGAGCTTCAGTTTTTGTTTCTCACATCTAGTAACAGTACAATCAAGGACCACTCCTAAACAATTTTGTTTAGTGCACCTATAAGCATTGATGACAAGGTCAGAAACATTCAACTCCGAGCAACCAGTGCATTGACATGTAAATGAGTAGCGGTCTTCCAAGAGTCGTCGACGGTCTTTGCAGTTCCACTGTCCTAACTGAAAAACAACCACATCCCAAATTAATGAAATATTACACAGTTGAAAGATCATAAACAAACCAAAGCGCCAGAAGCGCAGTTGCATGATCAGATGAGCTCACCTCTCTGTCTCCGTCCTCTCCCTCTCCCCCTAGCCCCCCATCCCCCTCTCCCTCTCCCCTTTTCTTTTGGTTTCCTTTAAAAGGTTATAGGAAGATCTTGAAATCTGTCATAATTATTACTGTTCATCATTCTTGAAATCTTAATCCAACACTCAGAATTTCTTTCTTAAGTTACCAAATCAGAATGGGAGCAATGACCTGGAATTTGGGTGGACTGTTGCTGACTACTTCTATCTAGCATTCACAGGAAAATCTGAAGATGTGATATTAAAACCCCAGAAAGCAAGATAAAGGTGCTAATGTTAAGACTCCAAAATACTAAATCTGAAAAATAAAGACAGAGAGGCTATAACTAAACATGACTACCTGGGGGCCATAAGATAGCTCCAGTTCAGAGCCAGCCAAAATGAATTCTGTGGCTTGTACATAGAGGGTGCGTGAAAGAAAATATGCATGGATGTTTGGCTCGCAAGAGTGGTTGAAAAAACTACCAGCTGCATAAACAGCTTGACCCACTTTAACCTGTAGAAAGAAACATTAAAACCACGGCTTGAAGCTTTAACCAAACTCAAATTTCTGAAAAATAACATCAAACTAGTAAATGATATTCTATGCTCTCTGCAATGACCTGTGAGTCCCAATTTAAGCTAAGATGTGTAGTAAACTTATGAACTAGCCATAGAAAATGTGTGGCAGAGAAGTACATACTTGTTCTAAATTACTGGTTAAAGCATTCCCATGCTCATATATAGGCCCTTTTACCTCTGGAGCTTGCATACGGACAACTGCCAAGGAATTTACTTGGATTTGAGAAAGAAGGATAACTGTCTGCAAGGAAAACAATACCTGTGAGAATCACCCAAAATCTAATACTAGAGTGATTCTTCCATATAATTCACGGATTCAAAGGAGGCTTGGAGGGTATTCAGTAGAATTTTACTTCTGCATCCTAAGTTCAAACAGTAAAGATGTAGGAAGCCACTGAGACATATGGCAATGACTAAAGTACTAAAGCATATTACGGTGCTCAAAAAAGATATTACTGGATCTCTCCTTTCTAAGTGAAAATTGTTTGTTTAACTGAAAGAGATATACAGTGCCACCAAACTAACAAAGAAAAAATATGACGACCGTGCTGAATCAAAATAAGAAGTGCCCCAAACAGAAATAAGATGTATATTCTCTTTATCAATCCATTCCAAAACATTGAGTTTTTTACAGTGTTTAAACAGAGAATAACCAGTTTTTATGAATACATCAAAAGGAATGTATATGGAGACATAGCTTTACAAATCCACAAAGCAAGTTAATAACAAAGCAAGCTTGTCCAGACTGAACCTAATAAAATTTTGGCATAGCTGCATATTTAGACACAGTCAGCTCATTTTCATGGGCATATGTTTTTCTTTTCTTCTTCTTGTTTTTCTTTTTCCTCTCTGGAATCTGGAGAATGATTAATGTAGAATATTTGCTAGTTTACAGAAATACAAAGATTAATATCATTAGACAATCAGCATGAAATCTGCACGTAACTTCTTCATTCAGAATGCAAAGAATTTCTGGAGAAGGGATCTTGCCTTTGAAACCATTATCCCACTAATGGGCAGTTCAGTTCTGTAAAAATGCTGAAGACAGTATAGTAGAATGATCGAGTAGATATGTATCTCCAATTTGCTTTCAGGAGGGAGCTGTAGATAATTGTGAGAAAGATCCTACAAAATCCAGTCATCAGCTATGAAATTAGGTGCTTCTTGGAAGCACAGACAAGAAAACATAGCTCAAGCTTTAGAGCATTTACCAGGAACCCAATAAGGTTAGAATCAGCACTTGCACATCTGTTTTGCTCGATGGCTTTCACAAGGATTCTACCAGCCAAAACTACTTCTGCTGGTAATATCAGAGGCCAATGGAAACCTTGACATTCATGCCTGTGCTCAGCAATATGCCGAGAATCTAAAGTTGAAGCGCCTGCCAGAACAGCATCTGACATATAGTTCTTCAGATCATCTGCTAAGCCCTCAAGACCACTAAAACTATTAGAGCTCCTATCAAACTTTTGCCCACCAGCTTGAATTTGACACCAGTCACTGCAGTATAATGGAATAGAACATGACACACAAGAAATGGCATCTGCTGGCAGTTCATTGAAGCAAAAATGGCAGTGAGTCTCCCGACATTTCTTCAAGATAACCTGCATTGAACTCAGCATGGTAAGAACCAAATAGTCTTGAAGCAAAAGGTTAATGCTTCATAATTTTATGCCTTACTGGTCTGTGACAAACTAAAAATTCTCAGAGTGAGATTTATCAGAGTCCCTAGAAAGATAAAGGGAGTGCAGAAGGAGAATATGATTATTTGGATGCCAAGAATATTATAAAAGAAAATGGACCCCTCTGAAAAAATTAGACTCATCACGAGGATAAGAATAGTCGACACTGCACCCAAAGGTGGTCAATGAAGTAGGCTAAGAACCATGAGGTCCCAGGTTCAAATCTCAATAGAGGCAAATAACATTAGGTGGTTTCTTTCCATTTATCCAAGCCTTGTTGGATAGAGTTACCTGGTACTTGTAATGGCGGCAGGTAGCAAGTACCCCATGAAATTAGTTGAGGTACATACAAGCTAGCCCGACCACCACCATTATTAAAAAAAAATAGTTTACGTTGTGAAAGGCGAGGGTTTGGCTTATACCGCAGCATAAGGATCTTCTTTATGAACTAGGGAGGCTTCAGAAACATCATCCACACAAAACATTCCTCTCCCCTTGGTTGTAGTAAGCAAACATTGAAGTTTTACGTGGTCTGGCTCATCTGTCACATAAGACCTACATTATAAGAAATCAAAGGAGAAGAGAAGCATGTCACCATATAGCAAAGAAAATCAAGAGCTACCTGATTTCGATAAACGCAACGCCATGCACAAATAATAAACGGTGAACGTAATGATGATCAATTCTATGGTGCTCAATGAGCATTAGAATTCGAGTACTCTTCATACTAGAATGTGCACAAACTTTACCAACAAATTAAATAAATAAATAAAGGCAATACTTTAAGATACCAAGAAAAGAGTGCAACAATGGCGGGTATCCCATGGAATTAGTCAAGGAGCACACAAGCTGACTGGGACACCATGTATCCAAAAAAGAAACTGCAGCAGTATACTTCGTTTATTGCATTTTTTATTTTGGTAAGATAAGAATTATATACTTCCTTCACTGTTTAAAGATAAGATAGCAGATAATTCACACAAAAATGAAGGAAATGGAGTCACCATAATCTAAAGTTAAATACGGACACGTAACTAAAGATCAAGTCCACCTGAAGTTTGATGAAGTAAAATTTGGTGAAAGATGCTATATGTTCATGATACTAATACCTTGTATTTCTAGTTCCCGGCATTTATAATTTATGAAGGGCTACTGAATTTTTCTTGTACATATTCATGCACTTTTTGAGTGCACATCTGTTTGAATTACTTTTTTCTTAGAAAGGAAATGTTGTATTCCTTAGCATAAAGGATATGTTGAAGACCTCCAAAAATTGGTTCCCAACAAGAGAAAAAACAAAAAGGCTAATAGATATAAAGTACCTGTAAACTCTAAAACTTGTGCAACTTCTTCTGTCCCTTCTTCTTTACACCAAACATAAAAAGTAGTCAAGTAGTTCCATTTGACATTCTCCATTAAATTAGCCTTGTTTTCAAAGCATCAGCTATGTCTTTCTTTCTAGATAGACCACCAAATGCAGGATGGTATTATACTCAACCACTTCTTCTTAGATTTTCTCCCCCCTCTACTGATCCAGAAACTACGCAAGTTTGTTGTATGCTCACGCATAATCCATTCCATATGTGTTAGTCCCAGAAAAATCTTCCACAATTGTGTTGTCACTCGGCAATGGAGGAACAGGTGGTAGTTGGTTTCCTCAGCCTAATTACTGAGAGAGCTCCAAGAAGCAATATAGAAGCCTCTTCTTTTCAATCTCTCATGTGTGGAGCATGATCTTCTAGCAACCAACCAAGAGAAACACTTTGTCTTGGTTGGAACCTTATTCCTCCAAATCTGCTTCCAGGGGCCAAGCTTACAACCTGGTTGCTCCTTCACCTCCTTAATATATAGCTTCTTAACAAAAAGGCTTCCATCTCTAGAGTGTTTTTATCTAAAAGAATCTTTTTCTACTGATAACCCATTGAACTCATCCAGAACTTGTAATAGCTCAACCACTCTTCCAATCTCCCAATCATTTAAGTGCTTTTTTAACACAATTTCATCCATGAGTAGGCCATGTCTCAGCCACTGTTTCTTCCAGATTGATGCAGACGGAGAATAGGTCTAGAAATAAGACCATCAGTGTCTCATTTTGTAATGACCCTCTAGGTCATGTTCTCCGTTCCCAATCTTTTCAGTGTTTAGAGCTTTCATGTAGCGAACCTAAGTCATTTATGACTTGCTGGCATTGACGATTTGGTTGCCTAGTCGTTCGTTTGGATTCTGTATAGGTTTCTATATTTTGGGACTTTTGAAACATAAAGAGTTGACTTCAGTCAAAGCTTCAAATAAATAGTCTCTGAATCCAATTCTGACTGTTCCATCAGCTCCAGAAGGACCATTTTATGCTGGTGGCATGGTCAGCTCAGGTCTCGAGATTTTCGATGCGAGTTAGTGCCGTTAGATGTTTTAGCCTTTAAGCTTTGGCCTAAGTTTGACTCCAGACAACATTCTTGAGAAATGCACTCGATGAGAATTTCATCGGCATAGGTAGCTCCAAAATGTCAAATTTGGTCTAGAACGACCTTTCGTGCAATTTTCGAGGCTTCCAGACTAATCTCGAGACCCTTTATGGAAATTGGCTAAAAAGGGCACTTGAATGTGGAACCTACTTTTTGCCTAAACGACCTCGGTTGCAAATTTCAACATCGCCATTGAGTCCGACATGCCAAATTCTATGGGGTACCATATTTCGTCGGTGCACTTCAGAACCCCAGATCACCATCGAAGCATTTTGCACTTTCCAACTTGGGATGGTGCAACACCTAGCCCTCTTTGCGTTCGCACACCTCTAGCTGCGTTGGCAGCAACTAATGTGCCATCCTTCCACGTTTGCATGATGTGTGTTGTGTTCGCAAAGTGTGGAAAGGCTAGGCATCGTGATCGCGGGAGGCCTTCTACATTCACGAAGGCCAACAATGGCGGCCTTCTGCGTTTGTGGGCTAGGTGTCACATTTGCAAAGGGCATTTCACTTGCCTTCTAATTAAGACCAGTGATGCGTTTCAGCCACTTGCGAAATATTCCAATTTCAATTTCTTGAGTTCTGGGTGTTTGATTTCAAGTCCAGTGTGTTCGTACAGGTTGTGGCTTCGCATTGAAGTGGTCGTAGATCATTGGGGACTACTCATTTGAGGTAATTTTTGCCCAGAAAGGGCTACCTTAGCTCTTTAATGGTGCTTCAATGGTGTTTTTGTTCCATGTAATCTTATGAGTTGTTTCCGAGCTTGAATTGTGCCTATTTTGGGACACAAGTTCTGTAAGCTAAAATGCACCTTTTGACGGAGTCAATTTTGGAATTTCCGTGTGGGTCCCACAACCCCATTATAGACCTAATTTTAAGTTCGTCTCTGATTTTGCGATTTTGATGCCTAAATATCCGTAACAACATGGTGATTAGCATTTTGTTAGTGTGGCAGCATTTGAAAGTGTTTCGAAAGTGGATAACTCTTGCATGATGGCGCATACGTGATCGACTTCGACGTAGGCTACTATGTCCTGTCTTGATTGGACTTCATTAAATGATGTTTAGTATGAATCACATATCATTTAGAATTGTATTTGCTCGGCATTCGATTCCCTCTCATTCTATCCCATTTTCTTGATTCTCAGTTGACCTTAGACTAGTATAATCTCATGAAATCCTTAGTTTAGACTTGTGGCCTTCTTGGTGGTATGAATTAGTGTCATCATCCTTTTAGCATTGATACTTGTGGCCTTAGGCTAGGGTTGAGCCTTAAGTACCTTAGTATGTGCTTTATTGCCATCATAGCTAGGTGTGGCTTTCGGTAGGACTTGTTTCGGATAGTGCATCTTGTGCAAGTGCTTGAGACCTTAATGGCTCATTGTAGTTGTAGGTTTGGCTTAGGTTTGCTTAATTGTGAGTTGGATTAGTATGTTTGGGGTAAGGCGTCGTTCCTTGAGTTATTTCGCTCCCTTTATTGATTCTGGAGCTCTTCTTGATAGCTTCGCTTGTTGATTAGCAGTAGGCTTGTTTGTGATGTTGTTATATTGTTGGGCCCAAGGTCGTGTTTGAGCAGTTGGACCTCAAGTTAGTTCTCTCCACCTTTGTAGTGTAAGAGTGTTGGTATTGTATTCTGATCCTAGATGCCTTGTTTAGTTATTGGTGATGGCATGCATTGCATTGGTTGCTCATTCTCACGTATTTTGTGGTACGATCCTCTTTCATGCACCTCTATGAAGTAGTGGTAAGGTCTGCGTACATTTTTACCTTCCCCAGACCCCACTTGTGGGATTCCACCGGGTATGTTGTTGTTGTTGTTGTTGTTGATCCTCTTTCATGCATTGGTTTATCATTATCATTCACGCAAAGGACTATTTTCACATTGTTGGCTTTAAATTGATTTTAACTGGAGTCGTACCACCTGGATCACTTAGCTATTGAATTTTGAGACTTATGAGGCGTCGAGGACATACTCCTTTTTATTTGTGACTATAGAGGCATTTGGGATGTCCTTAGCTTTTACTTGAATAACCGGTGCATCATCACCTTTTGCTGCATTGGTTTGGCTACTTATTCCTCTGGTACCACGACGGAGATAACTTGTTGTAAGACCTGGTTTGGGCCCAGGCAGTGTAAATGGACTTCCCATGTCCCCATGGATCCCTATGGTCGTAAGTACCACTGTACCAGATGAGGACACTAGATGGGAGCACTGCATGGACACTAGATGGGCACTGCATGGGTCCTACCTTGCTAGCTCAGTTGAGGTAGGTCTATACACTTGGTTCTCTTGGTTACTAATGGTTCAGCTGGTTCTACCGCATATGTTACATTCATGTTCCTCGCCTGTCACCGATATAATTGGTTGTTGTTTGGCACCCCCAGTTGTATGGGAGGCCGATTGGGTTATGTTATTGATTGTACCTTCCAGACTTATGGGTGTTAGATAAGTTGATGTCTGATTATAATTGTGCTTATCTAGTATTGTCCTGTTAGCTAGTTACTTGTGTGGCTTATCCTTGACTTGATGTTGGTACCACCTGTTAGGCCGAGTTGGATTAGGTTTTATGTTGATATGTTGTTTAGCGGTAATTGTTGTTGATATACCATTGTTTAGTTGACTCCTGTAATAACTCTGTGGTGCGAGTAGATTTTTGGACTTGCACCCTCAGGTACGTTCTTTGACTCAGTTTTTTTTTACCCCTTATGTCATATTCCTTCATTTTTATTACCTATTCTATCTTGATTATATCTCCTGAATAATTACTTGTGTTGTACCTTTCTTATTTATCCGTTGTTTATACTTACTTGTTTGTGGAGCTCAGTCAGCCTATACTTACTAAGTACCATTTGTTTGATACTCATGCTACACTTCTGCACCTGCATATCATAGTACGAGTTCTTGCCGCTGATTGATTTTCATAAAGAGATCCTTTTGGATCTCAGAGATTGGGACGAGCTCCTGGCATTTGGAGTTACCGATTTCCATTTATTTTGACTAGGCTAGTCTTTATATTGTATTAAGAGATAGCCTATACTGATTTTATATTTGTAAAACCCTTGTTTTTTTTTTAAAAGAGGTAAAGTTGTATTCTTCAGCAATGAGGGAATGATGGCAACCAACAAAAAGATTTACATCAGTAGCCCAACAAACACAAACTTAAGAATTGCTGCTACTAAGCTTACAAGTAAGAAAAAAAATCTAAGATCTGTCCAGCATCCTCTATACCCTCCT